>PVKU01005847.1:74666-115291 GCA_004027475.1 Anoura caudifer | reverse complement strand
ATCATCACCAAGCCCTTATTATATGAAATGTTAAAGGGACTTATCTAAGAAAAAGAAGATAAAAATATGAACAGTAAAAAGACAGCAAACTCACAGGTATTAACAACCAGACCTAAAACAAAAGCCAACTAAGCAAACCACTACAACAGGAGCAGAAACACAGAAATGGAGATCACATGGAGGGTTAGCAATAGGGGAGAGGGAAGAGGAGAGAGGGGGACAAGGTATATAGAACAAGTAGCACAGACGGTGGGTAGAAAATAGACAGGGGGAGGGCAAGAGTAGTGTGGGAAATGTAGAAGCTAAAGAACTTATGACACATGGGCATGAACTAAAGGGGGGAATGTGGGTGGGAGGGGTGTGCAGGGTGGAGGGTAATGAAGGGGGGAAAATGGGACAACTGTAATAGCATAATCAATAAAATATAATTAAAAAAAAATTTTTTTTAAACTTAAAGCTTCCCTGGTAGGACTGTCAGATTTAGCAAGTAAAAATACAGTACATATAATTAAATTTGAATGTCATATAAACAACAAATATCACATGGGCATGTTTATACTAAAATAATTGTTATTTACCTGACATTCAAATTTAACTGAGTATGTTGTCTGACCACTCTGGCCTATCTTTGCTTTTTCCACTTTTGACAGAGACATAGGTGAAATATACTCAGATGGTCTTCTAGGATGTCTTCACTACTTTCTTGTTAACCATTTAAAAATGCCAGCTGTTTTAAAACCAAAGTGTGGGAAACAACTGAAAAACACCACATAAAATAAATGAAACATGAGTTCTCAAGACACTGGAAATCAGGCAGTGAAAGAGTTCATTACATCAAACAAAAAGCAAATATTGACTAAGTATTTACCATGTATAAGGCATTGTACACCACAAGCACAAGAGAAGGAAAACAGACAACCTCTCAGCTGCTGGAGAATTTATAATTGGGAAGGAAGGATAACATGAGTACACATTTAAAAAAAAAAAAAAACAAGCAAACAGTACAAGGTGGTAGATGTTCAGTGCCAAAAGAGTAATATAGATAAGAGGAGTCAGGAGATCAGTTCCATCTGTGTTTGCAGAAAGAGAGGAGAAGAAAAGGGTGTTTCACTAAGTGCTTTGTATTCATCATCCTATTTAAGCCTCCTGCTATGATCTGAATGTTTCTGTCCCTCCCAAATTCACATGTTGGAATAATAATACTCAATGTGATGTTGTTAGAAGGCAGGGTCTTTGGGAGGTGGTTACATCATGAAGGAGGAGTCCTCATGAATGGGTTAGTGCTCTTAAAAAGAGATCTCCAGCCCTATCTGCCACGTGAAGACACAGTGAGAAGGTGCTGGCTATGAAACAGGAAGAGGATACTAACCAGTATGTGACTATGCTGGTGCCTTGATCTTGGGCTTCCCAGCCTCCAGAAGTGTGAGCAATACAATTCTGTTGTTTATAAGCCATCCAGTCTGCAGTATTTTGTTACAGCAGCCCACATGTGTTAAGACACTCCAAACAATTCTATGACATAGATATTATTTTTCACCTGTTTCCAGCTGAAAAAAATGAGAGTAAGGGGGTCTACATTACATGCTTAGTCACACAGTTAGTAAGCAGCCTATCTGCTTCTACCTCAGGTCCTCTTGACCTCACAGCCTAAGCTTTTAACTATTAGTGCTGCCTTTGAGATGATGGAAGAGATGACTGGGACCTCTAATTTTGTACGGACCTCCTAGAGGTATGAGTGGAAGAGTAAGATAAAAGGACTTTTTAAGAAAACAAATTCTTTATGCATTGCCCTAGACATTGTAGATACAATTTTTCATTCAGTCACATTGGAAGTGTCAAAGATTAAAAACATGAAATCAAAACAAACTGAAATGAGTTAGTTGGTGGCTATTTGCATGTAGAGGAATGAGAGAACAAAAGAGAAAAAGAAGAATCAAAGATAGGTATAAACCCAAGATTCCACATAAAATCCCCCAAAGTGTTAGAGCTAATAAATAAATTCAGCAAAGGTGCAGGATATAAAATCACCTACAAAAATTAGTTGTATGTACAATGTAATATACAGATGATGTATTATAGAACTGTATACCTGAAACTTATATAATGTTATTAACCAATGTTACCCAATAAATTAAATAAAAATAAAATAAATCAGTTGCATTTCAATATATTAACAATGAGAATTCTGAAAAGCCAATCTAGAAAATAATTTCATTTCAATAACATTATAAAGAAAATATTTAAGAATAAATTTAACTAAGCAGGTGGAACTTGTACACTAAAAACTGTTAAACATTGTTGAAAGGAATGGGAGCAGACACCTATCAATGGTAAGACATCCTATCTTCCTGGATTGAGAGAGCTAATACCATGAAGATGTCAATATTTCCCAGAGGGACCTAGAGAGTCAATGCAATCCCTACCAAAAATACAATGATGCTTTTTTTTAGAAATAGAAAAATCTATTCTAAAATTAATATGGAATCTCAAGGGACTCCAAATAGCCAAAACAATCTTGAAAAAGAACAAAGCTGGAGGTCTCATACTTTATGATTTCAAAACTGACTACAAAGTTGCAATAATTAAAACAATATAGTACTTGCATAAAGACAGTCATATAGACCAATGGAATAAAACAGAGGGACCAGAAATGAACCTTTATATGACCAAAGGGTGCCAAAACCATTCAATGGGGAAAGGACATATACAGTTGGCAAGAAGCACATGAAAAATGCTCAACAGCACTAATACTTGGGAAAATGCAAACCCAAACCACAAATACCATTCACACTTGTTGGGATGCTATAATCAAACAAAACAAAACAGAAAACAACAAGGGTTTGTGAGGCTGTCAAAACACTGAAACCCTTGTGCACTGGTGGGACTGTGGAAACCAGTATGGTGGGGTCTTAAAAAAATTAAAGATAGAATTACCAGATGATCCAGCAATTCTACTTCTCAGTGTATACCCAAAAGAACTGAAATCAAAGACTCAGAGATATTTGTACACTAATGTATACTGCAGCATTATTTACAATAGCCAAAAGGTGGAAAAATTCAAGTATTTGTTAATAGATGAGTGGATAAACCAAACGTATTTACTATACACATACAATGGAATATTATTCAGCCTTAAAAAGGAATGAAATTCTGATACATATTAAAACATAGGTAATCCTTATCTATTATGCTTATCCACTAGAATATGGATTATGCTTATGCATTATGAAGACATTATGCTAAGTGAAATAAGTCAGTTATAAAAGTATAACCAGTTCATGATTCTACATATATGAGATACCTAGAGTAGTCAGATTGGTAGAGACAAAGTAGAAAGGTCGTTTACAGGGAATGGGGATGGGGACACAGAGAGGTATTGTTCAATGTGTATAGTTGGGGAGGTTGAAAAAGTTCTGAAGATGGATGGTTATGACGATAGCATGACAATGTGAGTGCATTAATTCCACTTAATGGTCCATTTAAAAATAGTTAAAATGGTCAATTTCATGTTATGTATATTTTACTACAATAAAAATATTTTTAAAAGAGCAAAAAGAAAAGGACTCATGGACATGGACAACAGTGTGGTGATTGCTGGGGAGAGGGGGGTGTAAGGGGACTTAATGGTAATGGAAAAAATACAATAAAGATTTAAAAAAATTAAAATATTTTTAAAAGAACGTATAATCTATGAAACCACACAGCTGCATACAAATAAACTACTGCAGACAGTAACCTCTCTGACGGTGGGATGTCCACTCTTCCCTCAGCATGCCCTGTGAGAGCCAGAGCCGGCATGAAGGGGCTGGCAGGGAGAACAGTGGGATAAGGCATGTACAGGTAAGGTAGTAACTCTGGTGAAGGAAGAATGAGAAAGCTCTTGTCTGAGAAAGTGAGATGAGGGCAGAGGGGCTGTGCATAGTGAATTTGATGGGAAAGAAGGCATAAAATAGCCATTTTGGTGTTGAGAAAGCAAATACACCAGAGGTGTAAAATTAGACACTAGGTGATAGTGAATGTCCTTTTGAGATTCATGATCATAGATTTACAGTGAGACTGTTGAGCAAGGTGGAGCATCTTCCTCCAGCACTACTGGGCTGCTCAGGGACAGGGAAAGAGCAGAATCTTTCTATCTCATATTTGCAGCAAAGGTTTCTCTGAGTTTAAATTTCTTTTTTACTGTGTGCTGGGGGAAAGAAAAACAGCCTCCATGATTCTAGAGAGGGCAAAAGATGAGGGAAATACACAGAAAGCACAAAGGAAATTAGAGATACATCCTGTCTCAGATGATTATCCATGAGACTGTTAAAGTTGTCAAGAAATGAAGAGGGGAGAGGTGGAAGAGAATCTAGTGAACCAGGTGTTAAAATCATTAGAGACTGAGGTGGAGTGATTAGGCCACGTAGATACCAGTCACAGAGAGAGAGCAGGTAAAAAGTTGGATGGCAGGAACTTTGGCATGGGGTGAGAGAGATAAGGTCTGGAGATGGCATTTGGGGAGTATGGAAGACCCTCTTACCCTTCAGGTCTCAGGTACATGAGGCTTGAGAAGGAAAAACAGTCTCCACCCTGCAGATGAAATGCAGTCCCCAGGGGGCAGGGGAGCTTTCCATTCCAGGCCAAGATCACAGGTTGGTCACATTCACCTTCACATCTCCAACACCTGGTGCTATGCAAGGAGGACCTGGCGTGTACTTAGCAAATGTGTTGAATAAATGGAAGGGCAGTTAATTGAATCAAGTGTTTATATGTAATTATTGCCACAGCCCTACCACTCTTCTAGGATAAGTGGCAGTCTCCAGCTTCCTGCTCCAGGATGTGTGGGGAGCAAACGTCCCTCATGGTTCTTGTATTCCTGGTGGCACAGGGAGCGCTGAAAACAGTCCCTAAGTGTGTCCTCCACTCACCTCACCACTGGCCATGGCCCTTCTGAATGAACGGGCTTACCATTGTTAGAGTTTCAGGGAATTTTAGGGGCCACCAAGTAATAAATCTTTATTTTTCCATTTAGTTCCAAACCAAATGAGAAATAAATGCTGGTCAGAAAGATTGAGATAAGAGTATCAGCTTTATTCCTGCTAGGCTTAAAGCTCATGATCTGGGCTATGACTATTATCAGGATCCTTAACAAATCCCCTTCTCTACCAGATCATGCCAGCCCTGGAAAGTTTAGGGGAAGATTAACAGGGAACAAGTCTAATATTAGGCTGCATAAAAAAAAAAAAAAAAAAAAGGCTCAAAAGAGGCTAAACCACACATGCCCTGTCCCTTCAAATATACATTTATTTTGCAGCTTTGGGGAGAAGGGAATGAGGGAGTAGAAAAAAACCCGGTGACTTCCTCTCCTACTCTTCTTTCCTACTGAGTAGACAGTTTCTCCCTTCTTTGGAAATATGAAGAGGAATATCAAGGGCTCCCCCTCACATGTCCCAATTTTTTAGGTCTCCTAAAGGCCTTGAATATATAGTCAACCAGAGATGTGCTGTGCCCCTGGGGAAGGCGATCAGCTGCCTACCAGGAAGGCCAGGCCCTGCTTTCAGGAGTCTACCCCAAACCCCCAGTGTCAACCATTGTTTCTTCATGAATCTTCCTGGGAACACAGGTTGAATATTTAAACAATGCCCTCCGAAAGCTCTAGAATAGTAACACCAGTAGCTTTATTAAATAAATCATTCTTCTACTAATTGACCTACCTTGCCACCCCTTTTTATCTTCCCAAACTCTTCTACTGTGACCTCTGGATCTCGTGGTATGTGGCACCAAAAAACTCCCCTACACATGCAACATCTGGCTGGTCAAAATGTGATTCATAGTACATTTAAAAACTAAAACATAACTGGCAGTGAAATTTCTGGGTCATTTAATAATTCCATGTTTAAATTTTTGAAGAATGGCCAAATTGTGGTGTACTACTCTATCTTCTTACCAGCAATATATTATGGGGGCTCCAATTTCTCTATATCTCCACTAAACATTTAGCTTTCTGATATTTAAAATTATAGCCATCCTAGTGGAGGTAAAGTTGTAACTCTTTGTAATTTTGATTGCATTTCCCTAATGACTAATCACGTGCTTATTGACCATTTGCTTATCTTCTTTGAAGAAATTTCTGTTTAATACCTTTGCCTATTTTTAATGAACTAATTATCTTTTTGTTATTGAATTGTAAAGGTTCTTTAATAATTCTGGATTCTTTATATTAATTCTATTATTTGATATATGATTTCTGCGGTTTATTCATTCTGTGGTCTGTCTTGACACTTTATGATGCCCTTTGAAGTACAAAAGTTTTTAGTTATGACAGATGATAAAGTACAATTTAATTTTTTTCTTTTGTAGCTGTGCTTCTGATGTTGATATCTAAGAAACCATTGCTTAATTCAAGGTCATGAAGATTTATGACTATGTTTTCTTCTAAAAGTGTTCTTGTTTTAGCCTCCCCCTCTTTAACTGTTTGGTAACAGCTTCATTGAAATATAATTCTCATACCATACAACTCACCCACTTAAAGTATACAATGCAATAATATTTAGTATATTTACAGAGTTATGCAACCACTACCAAAATCAATTTTAGAACATTTTCATCATTCTCTAAAAAAAATCTTCTATCATTTAGCTATCATACCCTATTTTTACCAACCCTGCAGCCACAAGCAACCACTATCTACTTTTGATCTTTATAGACCTGCCTATTCTAAAAATTTCATATGAATAAAATCATACAATATGTGGCCCTTTGTGATTGCCTCTTTCACTTATGTTTTCAAGACTCATCCTTGTTGTAGCATATCAGGACTTCACTCCTTTTGATGGCTGGATAATATTCCATTATATGAGAATACAATATTTTGTTTATCCATCAGCTGATAAACATTTGTGTTATTTCTATTTGCTGTATTATAAACAATGGCGCCATGAACATGCTCTCAATTTTTATTTGTCTAAGAATGTCTTCATTTCTCCTTCATTTCTGAAGGTCAGTGTTGCTGATAAAAAAAATCTTGGTTGATAGTCTTTTCTTTCATCACTTTGAATATCTACCCCACTGCCTTCTTTCTCATGGTATCCAATAAGTATTTAGCTGTTAGTCTTATTGACGATCCTTTTTATCTGATGAGTTGCTTCTTTCTTGCTGCTTTCAAGTTTGTCTTTGACTTTATATCCTTTTAATTATGATGTATCTAAATGTGTATTTCTTTGGATTTATCCTTTTTTAGAATTTATGTAGATTGTTTACCATCAGATTTTGAAAAATTTTGGAGCTCCCATTGTGCATACATTGACATACGTAATGATGTCTAACAGGTCTTTGAGTTTCTGTTCATTCTTTTTTTTTTCTTTCTTTTCCTAAGATGATCAAATGAGTTGATATGTCTTCAACTTTACAGTTCTTCTGTCAGCTCAGATCTTCTGTTGAGCTGCTAAAGTAAATTTTCATTTCAGTTACTGTACTTTTCAACACCAGAATTTCTATTTGGCTTCTTTTTATAATTTTTTTATTGATATTCTTTATTAGTGATCCATCATTCTTATTCTTTTCTTTAGTTTTTTAGATACAATATCCTTTAGTTCTTGAATATATTTAGAAATAAATGATTTAAGTGCTTTGTCTAGTTAGTCCAGCATCTGAACTTCCTCAGGAACACTTTCTATGTGTATGGGCCATATTTTCTTGTTTTTTCCATTTCTCACAATTTTGGGTTGAAAAATGGAAGTTATAAATTACATAATGTGACAAATCTGGAAATTAGATTCCCTCCACTCCCCAAGGGTTTATTGTTGTTGCAGCTGCTGGGTTTTGTGTGTGTGTGTGTGTGTGTGTGTGTGTGTGTGTGTGTGACTTTCCTGAAATAATTCTATAAAGTTTGTATTTTTTTTCCATGTGTGAACACTGAAGTCTCTACCTGTTTTACTTAGTGGGTAGTTAACAATCGTATAGACATTACTTTAAACTCTTTAAGCCCATAAGTCTGCTGGCTTATGCATGCATGTTAGGATATGCCTTCACATGCTCAGGTAGGCAGTTTACAGTTCTGCTTACCTTTCACTTCCTGCTTTTGGTTAACCAGAGGCAAAAGTTTAGGACCTTTGCAGATCTTTCCTGAGCATGTGCACAGCCCTGCACATGTGTGGCTTTCTAGATTCCCAGGAATATAACACAGTTTTTCACAGCCTGGCATTGACATCCCATTATTTGGATTTTCCTTTTCAGTTTTTTGGCAAGCATATTCTTTTTAAAAAATATATATTTTATTAATTATGCTATTACAGTTGTCCCCATCTTTCTTCCTTTGCTCTCCTCCACCCAGCACTCCCCCAGCTCCCTTAGGCAATCCTCACTCCATTGTCCTTGTCCATGGGTCATGCATATAAGTTCATTGGCTACTCCATTTCCTACACTGTACTTTACATCTCCATGGCTACTCTGTAACTACCTATTTATACTTCTTCTCTTCACCTTTTTTTCCCATTCCCCCCACCTCCTTCCCATCTGGTAACCATCAAAATGTTTTCTGCATCTTCAATTCTGATTCTGTTCTGCTTGTTTGTTTATTTTGTTTTCTAGATGTAATTGTTGATAGATATGTATTTGTTGCCATTTTATGGTTCATATTTTTTATTCTCTTTTCCTTTTTTAATTATATTTTATTGATTACGCTATTACAGTTGTCCCATTTCTCCCCCATCATTCCCCTCCACCCTGCACACCCCCTCCCACCCACATTCCCTCCTTTAGTTCATGTCCATGTGTCATAAGCTCTTTAGCTTCTACTTTTCCCACACTATTCTTGCCCTCCCCCATCTATTTTCTACTCACTGTCTATGCTACTTATTCTCTGTACCTTCTTCCCCCCTCTCTCCTCCTCCCACTCCTCTGTTGCTAACCCTCCATGTGATCTCCATTCCTGTGTTTCTACTCCTGTTCTAGTGTTTGCTTACTTTGCTTTTGTTTTAGGTGTGGTTGTTAATACCTGTGAGTTTGCTGTCTTTTTACTGTTCATATTTTTTATCTTCTTTTTCTTAGATAAGTCCCTTTAACATTTCATATAATAAGGGCTTGGTGATGATGAACTCCTTGAACTTGACCTTATCTGAGAAGCACTTTATTTTCCCTTCCATTCTAAATGACAGCTTTGCTGGATAGAGCAATCTTGGATGTAGGTCCTTGACTTTCATGACTTGAAATACTTCTTCCCAGCCCCTTCTTGCCTGGAAGGTCTCTTTTGAGAAATCAGCTGACAGTCTGATGGGAACTCCTTTGTAGGTGACTGTCCCCTTATCCCTTGCTGCTTCTAGAATTCTCTCCTTCACTTTAATCTTGGTTAATGTAATTATAATGTGCCTTGGTATGTTCCTCCTTGGGTCCAACTTCTTTGGGACTCTCTGAGCTTCCTGGACTTCCTGGAAGACTATTTCCTTTGCTAGATTGGGGAAGTTCTCCTTTATTATTTGTTCAAATAAGTTTGCCACTTGTTGCTCTTCCTCTTCCCCTTCTGGTACCCCTATAATTCACATATTGGGACATTTAAAGATATCCTGGAGGTTCCTAAGCCTCTTCTCATTTTTTTGAATTCTTGTTTCTTCCTTGTTTTTTTGTTTGGTTGTTTCTTTCTTCCTTCTGGTCCACTCCATTGATTTGAGTCCCAGTTTTCCTCCCATCTCTGTTGGTTCCCCATGCATCTTTCTTCATTTCACTTATTGTAGCCTTCATTTTTTCATCTAATTTGTGAGCAAAATCAACCAATTCTGTGAACTTCCTAATCACCAGTGCTTTGAACTGTGCATCTGATTGGTTGGCTACCAGTGCTTTGAGCTGTGCATCTGATAGGTTGGCTATCTCTTGGTCACTTAGATGAATTAGTTCTAGGGCTTTGATCTGTTCTCCTGTTTGAGCCATTTTTGGTTTTGGTTATTTTTTTTTGGGGGGGGGGTGTCTGGTCGCTGCTGTTACGTAGTGAGGGGCTCTCTCTCAGATTCCAGTCCCTTCTGCTGCTTTCCACAAGCAAATTGGGCCTTTCTGGTGATGATTTCCATGTGGGTGGGCTTGTGTACGTTCTAGGACCCTGTGGGTCTCTCCAACAAACTCTTCTGTGAGGCTGGGATTCTCTCCCAGCACCTCAACCCCCACAAGTGTTTTCAATCGGTGCTTTTAGGCTTTATTTCCTGGCGCTGGGGCCCTGGGTTTCGCAGTCTGTCTCGCTGCCTGTTTTCACCTGGTTTATCTGCACGCAAATGTGTGACCACAGTCAACTGCCTTGTGCATCTCGCTTGGTCTGCTCGTTGCCTCCCCGAGCTCAGTAACCACTACCTGTGCCCCTGGGGTGTGCCAACTGCTCTCTGTGCATCCAGGACCACTAGCCACTTCCTTTTCCTGCCGCAACCCCTCTCTGCAGGTCGCCGACTCCACCCCTCTTACCGGTCTGGGTGAATCGTTGTCAGACTTCCATACAATTCAATTTTCTATCTGTTCTGGTCGGGTTTTTTTTTTTTTTTCCTATATTTTTGTTGTTCTTAATCTTGGTTGTGAGAGGAGGCACAGTGTGTCCACCTACACCTCCATCTTGGCCGGAAGTTGTCTGGCAAGCATATTCTTTGTTGTAACTGTTATCACCTTCTTAGGCAGCACTGATATTTAACAATTGCCAGTGATTATTTTCTACAAACACTCCCAGGAAAAAATGCTGTTCATAATGGGTAAGCTCTTAGGTCAAATAAAGGCAAGCCTGGTGAATGGGATTTTCCAGAGAACTGACAGACACATATGACAGCTACCTGGGAATGGGGTTTTGGAGAAGATCCAACATCTGTCCCCCTTCCAACATCTGGCTGCTATGCTGTTGTTTCTCACCATGATTGCAGGTCTGTTTGTTTTCAAGGATATGCTGGATGATGGGAACAGTGTTAAATTACCATGATTCAATGTTTTGCTTTGAATAAACACTCCTCAAATTGTAAGCCTTTAGTTATTTCCAGAGTTCTGAAAAGGTTCATTTCGACCATTTTTGTTAGTGTTTTTCATATTTTTATGGAGGAATGAATTTTCAGAAATCCTTAGTCTGCCATTCCTGAGGGGCTTCCCAGTTCCTCTTATTACTTTTCACATTTTATTTTGAGATAACTGTGGATTCACATACAGTTGTAGGAAAAAATACAAAGATGCCATATACCTTTCACCCAGTTTCTCTTAATGGAAACATCTTGCGTAACTAGAGTATAATATCCTATCTAGGAAGTTGATATTGTTTAAATGCTTTGTCTAGTTAGTCCAGCATTTGAACTTCCTCAGGGATGATTTCTATTGTTTACTTTTTTCCATGTGTATGGGGCCATACTGTCTTGTTTCTGTGCATGTGTCATAATTTTTGTTTGAAAAGTGGAAGTTTTGAATTACATAATGTGACCTTATTCAGATTTTACCATTTACGCAGAGTCATTGGTGTATGTCTCTGTGTGTATTTTGTTCTATGTAGTTTTATTATACGCATGGATTTGCGTGACCACGACCACAGCCGCATAGCTAACAGTTCCATCGCAAGGATCACTCATGTCATCCCTGAACAGCCGCAGGCTCATCTCTCCCTGCCTCTACAACCACCGCTCCTAACACCTGGAAACTACTAGTTTATCATTTTGTTATTTCAAAAGTGTCATGGAGTATATCACACAATAAAATACTATTCAGCAATAAAAAGAAGTGAAATATTGGCACATGCTATAACATGGATGAGCCTTGAAAATATGCTAAATGAAAGAAGCCAACCACAAAGGACCACATACTGGATGATTCCATTTATATGCAATGTACAGAATAGACAAATCTACAGAGACAGAAAGTAGATTAATGGTTGACTAGGGCTGGGTGGGTTTAGGGTGAGGGAATACTTGGCGATGGCTAAATGGTATGACGTTTTCTTGTTGGAGGTAGAGAAATTGCTCTAAAGTGAATGTGGTGATAGTCGCACAACTCTGAATATAAAAACACCTTTGAATTGTACACTTTAAATGGTGAATTGTATGGCATGTGAATTATATCTCAGTAGAGCTGAGAGAATGCTATGTAAAAAGAATCATACAGTATGCAACCCCCTGAGACTGGTCCTATTATTTTTAAACAAAAGTTTTGACCCAAAAGAAATATCTGTTACCAGAAGTAGTAAATATACATAATATCTACTGTACAGAAAGTTCTATATATAAGATATCATAGCTGAGCAGAACAAAAAGCAATTGAGCATGACCAAAGGGAAAGAACCTGTCCTTGCTCTTTGAGGAGTCTGGGTAGCATTACATTCACATACAAATGCAATCCAGGTGGGTCTTTTTTCAAGTCTATTCTCAGGGTGGGATTTCCTTGTGGTCTATGGGCTAAGGATGCGATGGTTGAAAACAAGTTGTTTCAGTTCAATTGAAATAAGATAGATTTTGATTGGAAGAGAGAGCCAGCAGCAAACACAGCAGTATGCAAACACACTGAGCTTCCCAGTGCCTGTTGCTTCTAGATTCACAGGTAAAAACTGTGGCTAAGAGACCCTTTCTGTACTCAATACAGACATTGAACACCCCCTTTCATATGTAGTTTTTATCTTGCTTTCTGTATTCATATTTCATTCCACACTAGATAATTACAAAGTTTTCTACTGGGAGATTGATGTTTTAGAGCAAACATAATTCTCTTCTGTTAGAAATTAAGTGACTTGTTCATCTACGGAATTCTGTCCCTTGATTACTGTTATCGTGATTATTCACCATTCAACAGAAGTAAACTTGCTCGGGTCTATATATCAGTGTGTGATGCAGTTGCAAAGCTAGATATTTGGGAACTTAAAATTTTCAAAAAGAGCTACTGAAGATAAATGCTTTCATTATTTCAAAATAATAAGAGCTCTCAATTTCTTAAAATACACAGCTTATTTGAATGGTATTTAATCCTTATTGAAAGAGTGGGGAAGAAAATGAGACAGCAGTTAAGGGTTACTGCCATTATTTTGAGTCCATTCTTCGCTTCCATTGTGTATTGCATTTTCACTGTTGAACAAAAATATATGAGTAATTAATCTTTAACTGACTAAACAAACTCTTCCACAGTGGTGTACATTCTCTAACACTAAACAAATTAACATGTTTCAAAAGTGTAGCATTTCATAAATGGTAGAACAAGTTCATTCTCTAAATTAGTGCTTGCCAAATTTCTACCGTAAAGGGCCAGATACTAAATATTTAAGGCTCTGTGGGCCACATGATCTCTGTTGCAACTAGTCAACTCTGTCACTGTTGCAGAACACAGCCACAGGCACTATGCAAATGAATGAGTGTGACTATGTTCCAACAAAACTTTATTTACATACATTAAAATTTAAATTTCATGTAATTTACAAATGTCATGACATATTTTTAATTTTTTTCAAAAAAAATTTTTTAGCTTATGAGCTGTACAAAAACAGGCAAGAGGCCAGATTTGGCCCACAGGGCTTAGATTGCTAGCCCTACTCAAATGGATGGAAGAATAAAAATGTCAAGTCTATGTTGTAGAGTGGTTCGGAACCCACTTTTAAGTCAGGCAGAGAGGGGTTTAAATATTGGCTCTGCCACTAGCTCACTAGCTGCATGACCTTGGCCAAGTTATGCAACCTGCTTAAAATCATGTTGTCATCTGTAAAATAAGGATAGTTAATAGCTATTCCATAGTATTGTGAAAATTAAATAAAGTAACATGTGTGCATTTAGTACATGCAAAGTCATAGTGAATGTACTTTACTACTATAATGAATGTCTCTTTTTAAGTTATTTTTAATATATTTTTCCCATTACCACTAATTCCCTTATATTCTCTTTCACCTCCATCCATTGCCCTCCCCTCCCCCACAATTACCACACTGTTGCCCATGTCATGAGTCTGTTTCCTTTTTTGCTCCCTCTCTCCACACCCCAATACCCCCTCCCTGGAGAGCTGTCAGTCTGAACTCTATTTATGACTCTATTTTACTTGTTGGTTCAGTTTGTTCAAGTTTTGCATATGAGTAATATCATATGGTATTTGTCTTTCTCTGACTGGCTTATTTCACCTAGCATAGTGTTCTCTAGGTTGAGCTTTACTGTAAAAAAGGGTATAATTTTCTTCTTTTTTACAGTCAAGTAGTATTCCATTGTGTAAATGTCCTATAGTTGTTTTATACACTCATCCACTGCTGGACACTTGGGCTACTTCTAAATCTTGGCTATTGTAAATAATGTTGCAATGAACATAGGGGAGCTGAACTTCTTTTAGTGTTTCAGATTTCTTTGGATACATTCCAGAAGTGGAATCACAGGGTCATAAAGCAGTTCCATTTTTAATTTTTTGAGATAACTGCATACTGTTTTCCACAGTGGCTACAGCAATCTACATTTCCAACAGCAGTGCAAAAGGGTTCCCCTTTCTCCAGATCCTTACTGGGGCTTCTTGTTTGTTGATTTATTGATGATACCCATTTTGGCAGGTATGAGGTGATATCTCACTGCAGTTTTTTTCTTTTAAAAATTTTATTTATTTTTAGAGAGAAGGGAATGGAAGGAGAAAGAGAGGGAAAGAAACATCAATGTGTGGTTGCCTTTCCAGTGCCCCCTACTGGGGAACCTGGCCTTCAACCCAGGCATGTGCCCTGATTGGGAGTTGAACCAGCAACCCTTTGGTTAGCAGGCTGGCACTCAATCCACTGAGCCACACTAGCCAGGGCTCATTTTAGTTTTATTTGGATTTTTCTGATTATTAGTTGTGCACTTTTCATATATCTAATGGCCTTCTGTACGTCCTTTTTGGAGAAGTGTCTATTTAGCTCCTTTGCCTATTTTTTAATTGGGTTGTTTGGTATTTTGGCATTGAGTTTTATAAGTTCTTTATGAATTTTGGATATTAACCCCTTATCAGATGTATTGGTGAGTGTGTTCTCCTATTCAGTGGGTTGTCTTTTTATTTTGATGCTTTCCTTTACTGTGCACAAACTTTTTAGTTCAATGTAGTTCCATTTTATTTTTTCTTTTGTTTCCCTTGTGATGAGATATATCAGAAAAAAAATATTGCTATGAGCAATGTCCAAGATTTTACTATGTTTCTTTTAGGATTTTTATGGTTTTGAATATAGATTTAAGTTTTTAGTCCAATTTGAATTTATTCTTGTGTGTGACATAAAGTTGCCTAGCTTCAGTTTTCTGCACATATCTGTCTAATTTTCCCAACACCATTTATTGAATAAACTATCTTTAGCACATTGTATATGCTTGCTTCCAACCGAGATGTTGGTTTATTTCAGGACTCTTGGTTCTATTCCATTGATTTATGTGTCTTTTTTTTTTTGCCAGTACTATGCTGTTTTTATTACTATGGCCTTTTAATATAATTTAATATTAGGTAGCATGATTCTTCCAACTTTGTTCTTCTTTCTTAAGAATGCTGTTGCTATTCAAGGTCATTTGTGGTTTCACATAAATTTTTGAAATATTTGTTTTACAAGCATAATATAACCAAAGACACTGAAATTGAGAACAAGAGAGGAGAGGGATAGGAATATCCAGGGAAAAG
This sequence comes from Anoura caudifer, assembly GCA_004027475.1. Classification (NCBI taxonomy): domain Eukaryota; kingdom Metazoa; phylum Chordata; class Mammalia; order Chiroptera; family Phyllostomidae; genus Anoura; species Anoura caudifer. Next base: position 99,733 of record PVKU01005847.1, on the reverse strand, counting down.
GGGAAGGGATTAGAGCAACAAGTATGAAAGACATATGGACAAAAGCTGGGGGGGGATGGAAATGGGAGGGAGCTGGGGAGGGCTGGGGCGGAGGGACGGGATGGGAGTAGAAAACAGAAAACTGTATAAGAACAACAATTAAAATAAAATTTAATTTAAAAAAGTGAAAAAAAAGAAATATTTGTTTTAGTTCTGCAAAATATGTCACTGGTATCTTGACAGGAATTATATTGAATCTATAGATTGCTTTGGGAAGTACAGGCATTTTAATGATGTCACTTCTTCCTGTCCATGAGCACATAACATGTTTTCACTTATTTTTATCTTCTGCAATTTCTTTCTTTGGCGTTTTATAATTTTTCTAGAACAGGTCTTTTACATTCTTGGATAAATTTATTCCTAGGCATTTTATTCTTTTTGAAGCAATTGTGAATGGGATTATTTACTTAATTTGCCTTTCTGGTAGTTCATTATTGGTATAATGTGCAATTGATTTCTGCATCTTAATTTTGTATCCTGCTACTTTACTGAATACACTTACCAGTTCTAGTGGTTTCTTGGTAGAATTTTTAGTGTTCTCTGTATACAGTATCATGTCATCTCCAATTAATGACAGTTTTACTACTTTCTTTCCAATGTGGATGTCTTTTACTTCTTCTCATCTGATTGCTGTGGTTAGGACTTCCACAGTAATCCTGTTTTATTCCTGATGTTGAGAGGAATGTCTAAGTTTTTGTCCATTGAGTATGATGCTGGCAGTGGGTTTGTTAAACACAGCCTATATTAGATTGAGGTACATTCCTTCTATTCCCACTTTGCTGAGAATTTTTATCATAAATGGGTCTTGATTTTATCAAATGAATTTTCTGCATCTATTGGTCATGTGGTTTTCAACCTTCATTTTGTTTAAGTAGTGTACCATATTTATTGATTTGTGAATGTTGTACCAACATTGCATTCTTGGAATAAATCCCACTTGATCATGTTGTATGATCTTGACAAACCGCTGTATTTAGTTTGCTAATATTTTGTTGAAGATTTTAGCATCTGTGTTCATCAGGGATACTGGCTTATAATTTTCTTTTTTGCAGTGTTTCTATCTGGTTTTAGAATTAGGTTTATGCTGACCTTGTATAATGAGTTTGGGAGGCTTCATCCTCTTGAATTTTTTTAAAATAGTTTGGGAAGGAGAGCTGTTAGCTCTTCTTGCAATGTTTGGTAAAATTCACTTGTGAAGCCACCCAGTTCAGGGCTATTGCTTGTTGGAAGGTTTTTGATTACTGCTTCAATTTCACTAGGTGTAATCTATCTATTCAGATTCTCTAATTCTTCCTGTTTTATTTTGCAAGATTGTGTTTCTAGGAATTTATCCATTTCATTCAGGTTGTCCAATTTGTTAGCATATATTTGTTTGTAATATTTTCTAACAGACCTTTGTATTTCTTTGATGTCATTGTTATTTCTCCTCTTTCATTTCTGATTACACTTATTGAGGTCTTTTTTTCTTGATTAGTCTGGTTAAAGATATATCAGTCTTGTTTATCATTTAAAAGTACAAGCTCTTGAATTCATTAATCATTTGTATGGGTGTTTTTATTATTATTTATTATTTCCTTCCTTCTCACTCCCTTTGTGCTTTGTTTATTGTTCTTTTTCAAGTTCTTTTAAGTGTAAAGTTAGGTTGTTTACTTGAGCTTTTTCTTGTTTTTTTGAGATAGAACTGTAGTATTATGAATTTCCCTCTGAGAAATGCGTTCCCCATGTCCCACAGATCTTGGTCATTTTGTTTCCATTTTTATTTGTTTCAAAGTCTATTTTGATTTCTTCCTTCATCTCATTGTTAACCCATTCATTGTTTAGTAACGTGTTATGTAGCTTCCATGTCTTTGTGTATTTTTCAGTGTTCTTTTTGTGATTGATTTCTAGTTTCATAGCATTATACTCAGAAAAGATACTTGCTATGATTTTATTTTTCTTAAATGTATTGAGATGGTTTTTTGGTGTCCTAACATGTGGTTTATCCTAGAAGATGGTCCATGTGCATTTGAAAAGAATGTATATCCTTCTGTTTTGGAATAAAATGCTCTAAAGATATCAATTAAATGCATTTAACCTAGTGTGTCATTTAAAGTCATTGTCTCCTTGTTGATTTTCTGTCTGGAAGATCTATTCATTAAAGTCAATAGGTGTTAAAATCTCCTAGTATTACTGTATTTCTGTCAGTTCTCCCTTTATGTCCATCAAGATTTGCATTATATATTTCGGTACTCCTATGTTGGGTGTGTGAATGTTTACTAGCTTTACAGCCTCTTATTGGATTGTCCCCTTTATCATTTTGTAATGTCCTTCTTTGTCTCGTAGTATAGTTTTGGTTTTAAAGTCTATTTTGTCAGATACAAGAATTGTTACCCCAACTTTTTTAAAATTTCAATTTTGCATCTCTTTACTTTTCATCTGTGTGTGTCTTTCATTTTGAGCTGGGTCTCTGGGAGACAGCATTTATATGGGTCTTGTTTCCTTATGCATTCAGATATGCTATGTCTTTTTTTCAAGCATTTAAGTCCTTGACATTTAAAGTGATTATTGATAGATATGTCTTCATTGTCATTTTATTTTTAAACTATTTTCTTCTTTTCTACTCTTTTAAAAAAAGATTTCATTTATTTATTTTTAGAGAGGGAAAGAGAGGAAGAAAGAAAGGGAAACATCATTGTGTGATTGCCTCTCCAGCACCCCCTACTGGGGACCTGGTCCACAACTCAGGAATTGAGTTGTGGACCAGGATTAGGACCTGGTCCTAATCAGGAATTGAACCAGCAACCCTTTGGTTTGCAGGCCAGCACTCAATCCACTGAGCCACACCAGCCAGGGCAGGATGATTTTTCTATAATTTTGTTGTAATTCCAGTTTGGTCCTAGGAGGAGGTTAGTGTAGCTTCCACCAACTCTGTTGCTATCTTGGATCTCCCTATAATGAGTGTCTTGGGAAGTATCACAAAGCTCTCATTTCCCCCAAAATCTTTGTACCCACAGTGGAATTTATAGCAGAATATTTATTAAGATAGCACATGTCAGGTTAAATCATAGGGTCATCCCTGTGTCCTTATTCTCTCATCTTTCACATTCAATTCATCAGCAACTTACCGGTATATCTGCTCTACCTTCAAAATGAATCCAGAATGTAACTACTTCTCCACAACTACCAATTCATGCCACTGTCAACTTCATCTAGACTTTCTGCTCCACCCTTGCCCCCTATTTTCCACAGAGTTGCTTTTAAAATGTAACTCATATAAAAGCTTTTGAACTTGTCTGTTTGAAAGCCTTTGGCCATTCACCCAGAGGAAAATCCCAAGTCTACTATATAAGCCCTCAGATCTATACTTTTCTCATTGCTCCCTTAGCCCTAACCATAGTGGCCTTGTTATTCTTCAAACATATCAATCCTGCTCTCACTTAATATTTGTTGGTCTTTCTTTCTGGAATGTTCTATCCACACATAACCAAGTGTTTTCAAGTTTACTACTTCTTTCAGGTCTGTGTTCAATAATCTTGTTAGAAAAGCATTCCCTATACCCCTTAACTCTCTTATCCTACTTGGTGGTCACACTACCACCTCCTGCCATATTTCATATTTGCTTGTTGATTGGATGCCTCCTGCCAATGGAATATAAGCTCATGAAAGCAGACTTTGTGTATCTTGTTCACAGTTGCATCAGCATCTAGAACATTACCTAGCACAGAGCAGTTTCAAATTTGTTGAGTGAATTAATAAATGAATTTTACTGCTTTAAAAGAGTCTTGAGAATGAGAGCTTTTTGAATATTGTTCTGATATTGATTAGAATATGTGTTTGGCTGCATATAAATCACAGCAGCTTAATAGGAGAAATTAATTTCTTTATCACCTAAGAATCTGGAGGAAGGTGGCTCAGAGCAATGTTCTGTGAGGTTGTCCAGGTAGCCAGGCTTCCTCTACTTTGATGCTCCTGATCCCTAAAGTGTATTGCCCTTGTCTGAATGGTTCAAGATAGCACATCATCAAATATGTGCTCTAAGTAACAGGAAGAAAGAAGGGGTAGGAAAGTCACACATAACTTCCATTTAGGGACACTTTCTGTATATCATACAAAATGTTTCCATTCACTTCTCATTTAAAACTTGATCATATGCCTATACCCAGTGGCAGGAAGGCGTGGAATATGTAGTGTTTCTTTTGGTTGGCCACTTGCCCAGCTTAAAATAAGCATTCTATTTATGGAAAAGAGAAAGGGCAAATAACTATGGGGGCAAATTAGTTTTTGTAACAGGTATTTATGTTTTCTCCTCTTGTTCCAAGAAAAGTGGCCAAACCAGGGAGGTCCTCCTGCAGTCCTGCATCTTAGCCCAGTGATGGAGAGACTGCCTAGGTTGTCACTATTCCTTTGTTAGAGTAAGCTGCTGGGATATTGCCTTTTAGTTGAGTTGAGTTTATCAATTGAATTGGTAATTCACTTTCCTTAGATCCACTTTCTAAGGAAATGAAAGTATTTTCTGAATTATTAAAAATATCTTCCCTGGTTACCACAACTGAGTACCCAATGTCCTCTGAAATAGTTGTTTAGGGCCAGCTTCATGGGTTTGTGATGTGTGCAGTCAGACAGGACCCCACACTGGGCTAGTACTCTGCTGTATCCATCTTGAAACACTTAATAATATTACTGTTGCATTTGTGCTTCTGTAAGTGAAGTCCAAAGGGACAATGAAGCATGTGCCTCAGCTGAGCAATATCCATGTAATATACATGCAATTCCTGGCTGTCCTTTTTTAATATAGTTAAGATGCTCACAGAAACAGAATTCCAATGGACAGTCAATGGAGCGTAGTTTGGTGAGACTTAAAGCAAATATTAGGTATGCATGTTACATCTTAACTGAGTTATAAATACTGTTGCTTTCAACAACAATGACAAAAAAAACAAACACTCAACTACTGAGGATCCTAAACCATCAACATTATCTGCTCCTAACATCTAACCATCAATATCGTCCTGACTTGATGATTCAGGATCACCTGAAGCAGATGATCTTCTTTTTGAGATATTGTCAGATGGTCTATAGTAGCCTTGACACCACATCACAATGCCTACATCATTCACTGCACTTCATCTCATTATATAAGCATTTTATCATTTCATATCATCACAAGAAGAAGGATTAGGACAGTACAATAAGATATTTGAGAGAGACCACATTCACATAACTTTTATGGCAGTATATCATTATAATTATTCTATTTTATTATGAGTTATTGTTAATCTCTTACTATGCTTAATTTATAAACTGAACTTTATCATAGGTATGTATGGTATAGGGAAAAATATAGTATATATAGGATTTGGCACTGTCTATAATTTCAGGCATCAACTGGGGTTCTTAGAATATATCCCCCAAACATGAGGAGGGGCTACTGTACAGTTTATGACTGTCTTTCCCACCCTCTGGGAAGCCTTGAACTTCCATGTAAGAAATCTAGCTCCCTGAAGCTGCCAGACTGGAATGATCACATGGAAAAAACACAGAGATCACAGAGATAGAGGCTTCTGAGAAGCCATACAATGTCCTGACCCCTGATGCTTAAGTCTTCCTAGCATAGGTACCAGACATATGAGTTAGAAGTCCACAAAGTCAAGAAACTGTAAGAAAATTTTGATATGTTTGACCATTGAATATTGGCATGGTGGATATCCAGCTTCTGTTTATGATATAGAAAGGGCATTGCTTCCACACTTAGAGTAAAAGAAGAAGGAGGAGGAGGAGAAGGGGAGGGGGAGAAGGGGAGGAGGAGGAGGAGGAAAAAAGAGGAGGGGGAGGAAAAGGAGGAGGAGGAGGAGGAAAAGCCAGATAATTTTAAAAAATCTTAACTTACTTGAATCTATATAATGCATTGAATAGCAGCCATCCAAATGAATATATCTATGTCCTAACCCCCAACCCTGTGAATATAACCTTGTTTAGATGTAATGAAGTGAAGGATCTCAAGTTAAGATCACCCTAGATTATGTAATGGACCCTAAGTCAAACAAGTATTCTTATAAAAAGAGGAAAAAAATACAAGCAGGAGGAGGGGGGACAGCACAGAAAACCATATGAAAATGAAGGCAGAGATCAGAGTTATGAAACTAAAAGCCAAGGAATACCAAGGATTTCTGGCAGCCACCAAAGACTAGGAGAGAGGCACACAATGGATTCTCACTCCAGAAGGAACCAACCCTGCCAACACCTTGGTTTCAGACTTCCTCACCACCAGAACTGAGAGCAAATAAATTTCTGTTGTTTTAAAGCATCCAACTTCAGATAATTAGTTATGGCAGCCTTAGAAAATGAACACCCCACCAGACAGCTGAGACTGAAGGCAGCCAGTTAACCTGAAATCTATGAGAAGACAGGTGCCTCCAAAGAGAGATGCTACCTGGGGCAGACACTGAATACTATGCAAGTTGGGAGAAAGAGGTCAGCTAAATTTTTAAACAATTTTTTAAGATTGTTAAATGCCAAATATGGTCTAGCCTGACAATGTAGAATCACTACCGCAATACAATCATAAAATTCAGGAAATTTAACATCAACACAGTCAATACTTTCATCCAATAGAAGACCCAAATTTAAAATTTTCAAGCAGCCCTAATAATATCCTATCATTTTTTTCTTATTCAGTATCTGGATTAGGATCACACCTTTCATTTAGTGGTCTTGTGCTTTGGTCTTCTTTAATCTGGAACAAATACTGACCCTTTCTTTGCCTTCATGACATCAGCATTTTTGAAGCGTGCTAGCCAGGTGTTCCACAGCATGTTTCTCAATTCAGAGCTGCCTGCTTGTTTCCTCATGAGTGGATTCGAGGTTATGCATTTTTAACAGAAATTTTACATTAATGATGATATGACCTTTTGGTGTATTACATCAGTTTCCCATCATCAGCAATGTTAAGTTGAATAAAGTTCAATTAAGGTGGCAACCACCAGATTTCTTCACTGTAGTTACCATTCTCATCTTTGTAATTAATAATCTTTGTGGAGATACTTTGAAACTCTGTGAAAAATCCTGTTCCCATTAAACTACTAATAATTTTTAAACCCATGGATGGATTTTTTTTGACTAAATATATTACTACTATGATGGTCGCAACATGGTGTTTTTCTGACCCTATAATTCCTTCTTCATTTACTAATGGACATCCTTTACAAAAGCTTTCTCTATTTCCCTCCATTGTCACTCCTTGCCCCCTTTCTGCCATGTCTTGCTTTTCTTTCTCAGTGTGTATTCAAGAAATGATGAATTCCTTCAACAGGGCTTAGCCCAAGTTCATCTTTCTTGGGCCCTGGAACAGCCGAGTAGTCACTGGAAGCCACACCTTTTCATTGTCAGAGCTTCTTATGGACAGTGCGAAGGCTTGTAGCTACCTATGAGACCTGTGCTTTCCTTCAGGAGCATTAGGGAGTGGGGAGTAATGTAACTCTAGTATTAAATATTCAAGATGACCAACAGGTTAGTAAGAGGGCCACGTTTATTTGGAAATATTCTTCTGGGTTGTTTTTTGTTGTTATTGGTTTTTTTAATAGATAATTGGAATGTTAAACAATTATGTTGCTTACTGCAAGGATGTTTTCACTCAAACAAATGAGAAATTTACTATTATATTTTTATTATTTTTCTTCTAGATGATTTTGAAAGGCACTCTGCCTTGAATTTGGTTGCTACTGTTAACTGTTCAGTAGCCATCACTTTGCAATACACATCTAAGATATCACTCAGGAAGTGTGAATGTATTTTGATTTAAGCATGTAGTGAATGCTGTGGTGAGTGACTCAGGCAGCCCCCACCCCATCTACCACTCTCTAGCTCTCAGCTAAATACTGTCTGGTAATCGCCCTCAGCCAAAAGAGCTACTCTACTTTCCATCCTGAAACAGCTCACAATCAGGACTGGACCAAGTAGAGCCATCCTGACCAACTCTCTTGTCTCAGGGTAGGAGTTCTTGGAAGGGCCTTCCCAGCTCTAGAGCTCCTGGTAAGATTGCCCCACATTTTAGCGTCTCCCTCTTCTCAATCCTATTTCCTCCACTTTCCTCAGGTGTTGAGCCCAACACTTTCCAACAAATCACTGCACACAAATCTCCATCTCAGAGTCTGTTTCCCAGGGAAATTCCCCTCAGTCAGCTCTAAGGATTAGACTTGAAGAACAGGCCAATTAATATTTTGTATGTTTTTGTACGTCAGTCAGAGGACTATTTTATTTACCTGATTAGAGGAAGAGATAATTTTTGTTGATTTTTTTATTTGTTTTACATCACAATAGAAGAGTATTTTTGGAAAATGTAAAAATAAATAAAATTCAGAACTCATAGTCTTAAAATTTGTTGTCAGTGTAATCTCATAGTTAGAAAATTAAAGATGTTCTTTATGTATTCTCTCTTTTTATTAACTTTTTAAAACAGAGCAATGCACATTAAAATAATGATTTGTAAAAAAAAAGAGAGAGACAACTAAAAATAAAGTAGAAGAACTGGTAGCCAGTTATTTAAGCTTTACCACTGTTCAAATTCAATTATGGAAAATACTTTCAATGAATATTTATATTATATTTTAAAATAAAATCTAAGGTTCTACTGTTCTCTATAATTTAACCACCAACTGGAAAAGTCACTAATGAAGTATTAACAAATTGAATACTTAAAAGCCTCCCACTTTACGCAAATATATTTAATTTTGCAACCAAATCAGAGGGTAGCATTATGTCTCCATTTTATAAACAAGAACACTAAGGCTTATAAAAATTAAATCATTCTTCTAGATCACTAAAACAGTCAGTTGGTGGAGGCACAATTCAACTCCAATCCACCTGATTTTAGGATTCACAGCAAGATCTAACTCCATAATGTGTGTGGTTTTGGTTTGTAAATGAAAAATGGGCTGGACCAGACCAGAGTCTGGTTCTAGAATGACCATAAGTGAAGATTATGACTTTTCTTGGTTTAAAATAGCTTTTATTAAGTTTGCCCCACTAATAAGGTATAGAAGATATTGCTGAGATAAGCATTGCAATGGTGGGCACAGCAACCAGTGCCTGCCTTATTTTTTGTGGGGACCTGCTAGGGGTCTGGTGGGCTAAGCAAGCAGTGAGTGAGAAAGCAACAAGTGGAGAAGCCAGACCAGTGTTCTTGCTGCCTTCATCCATCAGCCATGTCAGCATTCAGTAAGCAAAAACAACTTACACAACTACAGGGGTGGGCAAAAGTAGGTTTATATTTGCTCATATGGAAAATAATACAATAATTCATATATAATAAGAAAAACTCTATTTCACATACAACTGTAAATCTACCTTTGCTAACCCCTGTATTTATTGCAATGATTCTGACACCAAGGAAACCATGGTGAGGTTCTGAGTCTTGAAATTCTCTGCCAACACTGAGTATTGTATCCTTATCTAACTCAGGGTCACAGGGCACAAAAGTTTCGACATGTGTCTATTTGGGCTAGCCTGTCCATTGCCTTCCTTAGGAAGGCAGAAGAATGTCTACTTATTTGGTGAAACTGTCACCTCAGTAACCAGAATTCAAAGAATTCATATACCAATTGTAGTATTTTCATAAATAAGTAATTTAACTTACATAGAACAATACATTTTTATGGCTAAAAAGGAAAGAGCTTTTTAGGGACAGAAGTTTCCGAGAAACTTTAAGCAGATGCTCAGCTCCTTACTGAGATGTAGTATTCATTATCTCTCTATTCACTCACTCAACAAAGATTTATTGAGTGCCTGCTTTGTGCTAGAACACTAGACTTGTCATATATTTTGCAAATGAGAGAGAGAGAGAGAGAGAGAGAGAGAGAGAAGCAAGGAGAAGGTGTTGAGACAAAATTCTAATCTGTGACTAATATATCTACTTTGAAACTGAGCAGAACTGGTGGTGATGGGAGTGTGAGTAGGTGCCACAGAAGGAAAACAGAAAGTTGCTCTAGAGTGGAAGTTCTGCTCCTCACCAGGGATAAGTGGTAAGTCAGTGAAAAACAGACACAATTACATAAGAAAAGACTTGACAAATTGGAATGAAAATAAGAAAATAAATAAAAAACTGCTGAAGACATGAATGGTACATGGAAAACCATTCTCCTTCATTGAATACACAACAGTACAGTAGCCTGAAATGGAAGAAACCTTACATTTTGCCCTTTCCTTTTTGATAAGGAGAAAAGCTTGGGATATGGTTGGTGGATAAAGATTGGGCAGCAGATTACTTCTTCAGAGCCGACGACAGTTTCTGACAGTATCAAAGCCTTGTCACAAGCTGAATTAGAGGCATAATCAGGAGACATGGGCTTCTCCTCCAGTGTCCCTGCCACAATTATGAGAACACACAGAATGATCGGGAAGAATGAACTCTGGTGTAGTTCTTCAAATACAACCATAGATGTCTACCAAATCCACCAATTGTTACTATACCAAGATCTGTGAACTTCCAATTCAGGCAATAAAAAGATAGAATACAAAATACAGAAATACTGAAGTCCTGCCATTAGTGTAGTTAATATAAGTAAGGCAAGATGATCACTCTCCTTGTTAAATAAGAAATCTAGTAGAGTTGTGGGCATTTATTCTTTTTTATTTTGCAGATGAAAGAACAATGCTAATAATCTATTGCTTTGACAGAACAATCTTACATGTATTCATACTGTATAGGAATATAGAAAAGTCAAACACAACATTAACAGAGAATCAAATTATTGAGTAGGAAAACTCACCAGATTACAGGGCACTTTGGGAAATTAAGAATATGGCATAACATAAAAATGCAGTACTTGAATCCTCCCTCAACCAAGTCAAAATTATAACTAAACTACAAAACAACCATCATTCAGAACCACCTGATATTTAGGTGAATGGAAGTCCTATAACTAGGGATTTAAAGAAGAAGCCACATTGAGACTGGCAGAAGGGGCTGAGATGCTGAATAGGCTGGTCCCACACCTACACGTGGTGAATAAAATTTGGGAGGGATATCTCGGCTGCAGAGGTCCCCCATGAAGAGAGCGGGGTCCCAGACCCATACCAGGCCCCAGCTAGCCCAGGGTTCCAGGGTCAGGAAGGGAAGTCCCTATAGGTTGGTTATAAAAAAACCAGCAGGAACTGGGGTTGAGTGAGACAGAAGGCTTCTAGAGGTTTGGGCAGTTCCTCTTAAAGGGCTTGCTTACTCAGGATTCACTCCCTCTGTACTCCAGCTGGGTTAGCAGCTTGAAAAGAAGCAGGGACAAGTTGGGAGGAACTGAATTGTATGGCATCAGGGTGAGAGCTGGGGGGCAGCATTCAACCAGACAAAGTACTGGCAGAGTTCATTGCTCTTTTTCTGAGAGCCCTACCACCACAAAGCCAGCAGATGGGCATCATATCTGAGTCTCCATTAACCTGGCTTACACTGTTCACCCTGCCCTGGTGATTCCTGAGACCTTGCTTCACCTAACTTGTAGGCCTACCCAAGCTTCCAGGGGCTTTTCCATACAAATGGACCGTCTATCCATGGACATGAACTAAGATGGGGGAATGATGATGGGGGTCACAAAGTGGAGGGGAATAGGAGAAAAAATGGGACAATGGTAATAGCAGAATCAATAAAATATATTTTAAAAAATAAAAATAAAATGAAATAGCCATTTTCTAATAAAAAAGACTTAGCAAATTAGTATAGGAAAAAAGAAATATCCTTAATTTGATATAAAGTGTACAAAAATTCTACATATATAAAGGCAAAACACTTGAAGCATTCTCTTTAAAATTAAATATAAGGTAAAAGGCAAAAGATTTATACAATCTGAAGAGAAACCAGAGTATTTACACAATGGAGTACTACTTGGATGTAAAATGAAAGAAACTTTTACCCCTTGTAACAGCATGGATGGACCTGGAGAACATGCTAAGTGAAATAAGCCAGTCAGAGGAAAACAAATACCATATGATTTCACTCATATGTGGATTCTAATGAACAATCTGAACTAATAAGCAAAGTAGAGACAGACTCAGAGAGAGAGAGCAGGATGACAGCTATGTTGGGAAGGGGCAGTTAGGGAGTGGAGGGATCAAGCAAAAAGGAAAAAGGACTCATGGACATGGACAACCATGTGATAGTGGAAGGGGAGCAGGGGGTATAAGGGGGTTAAATGGTAAAGGAAAAACACAATAAAAATAAAAATAAAAATAAGTTAAGAATAGCTGCTTTTGTTGCTTTTCTTTCTCCTAAGTGATAGGCCTAGTCCTCCCAGTAAAACAAGAAAAAGAAATACTATAAACTAAGATTAGACAGTTTAAAAAATCTGGCAGTAGTCACAGATGTCTACAAAAAAAATCCAAGAAATATCAACAGGTAAATTAATACATTCAATAAGTGAGTTCAATAGGTTACTCCAGGGGTGTCAAACTCATTTTCACCAGGGGCCACATCAGCCTTGCAGTGGCCTTTAAAGGCCAAAATAATTTTAGGACTGTGTAAATATGACTACTCCTTAGGAGCTGAAATTACACTCAGCCCTTTGAAGGCCACCACGAGGCTGATGTGGTCCCCTGGTGAAAATGAGTTTGACACTCCTGGCTGACTCTATTTAAAATCAACTATTAAAAAAATCAATGGCATTTCTATACACCCTCAACAAACAGAACATTTGGTTTCCCTCCTCCTAAAAGGACTTATGAGTAAATATTGCAAATAGATATCTAAGAACTTTATGGCCTAAATAAATTTAGGAATAGGAAAATTAAATAATATAAATGTCAATTCTCTCTAAATTAATAAAATCCAATGAAATTATAATAAACAGATACAACTTTTTGTGGATTTCATAAGATGGTCATAAAATTTATATCAGGCAAAGAAAAAAAGCCAGAAGTTGAGCAGAGACTCCATTCTCCTGGATATCAAGTTTCATTTCAAAGCTATATTAATTAGGACACTGTGCCAACCTATGACTGACTATGACAGAGGTGGCACTTCAGATCAGTGGGGGAAGGGTGCACTGTTTAAAGAATGGCAATGGAAGCCTTGGTTTTCTATGTGCACAAGTGTAATACTGAATCTTCTCCCCCAACAGATACACAAAAATTATTTCCAGTGGTGTTATAATAGCTGGTTCTCTACAGAAACAGAGCCTGTATAGGATGGACGGATGGATAGACAGACAGATAAATAGATGTATGAGTAGATAGACAGAGGGACAGATAGATTCATTACAAGGAATTTGGCTCATACAATTGTGGAGGCTGTTAAGCCTAAAGTCGGGGGGGGGGGTCAGTGGTGTGGGAGACCCTGGGAGAGCCAATGTTCCAGTTAAAAGGCCATAAGACTGGATGGATCGATGTTGCCGATAAAGACTGAAGGCAGTCAATTGGAAAATTCTCTTTTACTCAGGGGAGGGTCAGTCTTTTTGTTCTATTCAGGCCTTCAATTGATTGGATGAGGCACACCCACATTAGGGAGGACAATCTGCTTTACAAAATTTCACCAATTTAAACATTAATTTCATCCCAAAACACTTTCACAGAAACAGCCAGAATAATGTTTGACAAACTATCTGGGCACCCTGTGGTCCAGCCAAGTTAGCACATAAAATTAACCACCAGAGGAGTTAAAGATGTAAGTAGAAACAACAAAACTTTAACATGTAGAAGAATATCTTTATGACCTTGTGGTAGAGAGAGAAATTTTGAAAATAAAATACAGAAATATAAACTGTGAAGGAAAAGATTGATAAATTTGATGAAAGTGTGAAAAAATTAAAACTTCTATCTAGCAAATGATTCCATGTTTTTAAAAAGAATCAAAAGACTATCCACAGAAACATTTCAAACTGAATGTTAGCAGCTACTTCTAGAGTGCCCAAGCTGTGACATACTATTTTTATAGTTATAAAGCAGGCAAAACAATATAGAATATTATCTATAGTAACTATTTATAAAATATGATTCAGAATATTGGTGGGGGAGGAGGTAGAAAATACACTTCAGAAGACATAGTCTAGGAACTTCAAGATATCTGTAATACTTTATTTCTTAAGCCAGTGGTAAGCATCAGAATGTATTATATTATTCTTAATATCTTTGGTGTTCAAAAAAATAAATAAGTAGGGCCCTGGCTGGTGTGGCTCAGTGGACTGAGCATTGGCCAGTGACACAAAAGATTGCTGGTTCAATTCCTGGTCAGGGCACATGCCTGGGTTGCTGGTCAGGTCCCAGGTTGGGGACATACAAGAGGCAACAGATGGATGTTTTTGTCACACATCAATGTTTCTCTCCCTTTATTTCTCCTTCCCTTCCTGTCTCTCTAAAAATAAATAAAGTCTTTAAAAAAATAAATAAACAAGTAGGAGATATTAAACTGTCAGATTTATGACCTGTTAGAAATCAATTAAAGAAAAGGTGATAGCCTTCATTTTGTATTTCAACACACAATTACTAGATTTACAAATTAAACATCAATATCTCTAAGTTGAATTTAAAATCTTGAATAAACTGAATATTAATTAAACCATAAGTAATTGACTCCTTCATTCTGGCCCATAGCCTCTTTTAGACATGAAAAACGCACTGAAAAGCACCCTCCTTTTCACAAATGAAACATGCCTCCATTTCCTCTGAGGCCTGGGGACCACCAGTCCACTGATTGCAAAGCCATTAAGATGAGCTGAATTAAGAATTAATTCCTAAAAATGAAAGATTTATATTTTATATGTTATTTAAGCTTTTTAAGTTAAACTTACATACACATTTTATCACTGAACAAATATTAAGTGCTTTCTCTATGCCAGGCACTGTTTTCAGATGACATGGATAAGCCATGAACAAGAAACAAAGTGCTCTTAAATCATTAGCGTAATTTGTTTTAAGAGTACTTTCTTACATCGCCAAAATACCTAAGTGCTAATGTCTGACTCAGGCAAAATATTTCTATTTAAATAGTTAAGCTATTAGAGGCTATATAGTACACTGCATGTGGGGAAATCCCCTCAAAGGTTGCACAGACAATTAAGGAGTTAATTCCATTTCTGTTCTATGTGGTAATGGAATTTTTTTCCTCCAGACTGTTCACACATGTCTATTTCACTGAAAGCACGAAGGATTATAAATTCTGAATCAAATGTTTCTGGTCATAAAAGTTAACTATCCAAATCTTTAAACGCATTTAAATCCACACGAGGTCCAGGCAAGGAAAAATTCACAAACAGCACTATTTACTGAAGTAGAAACATAAATTTTGAGAAATCACCTAGACACTCTAAAATAGAGCACAATATCCCTAGTTTTCTTAAATTGTTGCTATTCCTTTACTATACTTAACATCAGTAACACCTTCCACTTTAAGTTTTTAGTAGTGTTTCTTTATTTTTAAAAGAGCTGTAAAATTCAAAGCCAAAACTGAAAATCACTTCAATATTTCAAAATCATGAGAGAAAAGCTTTTTAAGTTTTGGGGAGTAGAAAAGATATCACAGGAGTGTGAGGTTGACATACATAGTTTAATTGTTTTATATTCATGGATAGCATGAGAAACTAAATATTTTAGTAAAACAACTCTTTGAATGATTTAATATCTCCCAACAAACAAACAATTAAAACCTAAGTTGAGTTTTGTTATTTTTTCTCTTGATTGTTATAATAGTTGGATTCATGACATAATAATTTTTCATCTATACATTTCAATCCATACACTAAATGTACTTATATTTATTTTAAGCTATTTTTATGTTATTGACACAACACAGACTTATTTAGTGCCAATTATTTGCCAGGTATCCTTCTAGGCCCCAGAGTGAGTGAAAACAGACATGATTCCTCCCCTGAGTTAACAGTTAGTCAAGTAGGGGAGAGAGACATTAACCAAATAATCACCAAACCAATAAAGTAGTGTGACTGTCACAAGTGCTACTTGTTACTGAGTTACACAGTGCTAATACAGTCCTTATAAGAAACATTTGGTAGAGTCAGGAAAGAGATCAAGGCAGGTTTCTTCAAGAAAGTGATCCTTGAATTGAGATCTAAAAGGTATGTGGAATTAATTAGATAAAGAGGGAAGAGGAGAGGATTCTGGACAGAGGGTCCTAGATGTATGTGTAGGGCTCTGTGGCTGGAGGGCAGTATGAGGTTCTGACACAGCTAACAGCTTGTGCAAGATGGTATGTGGGAAGTACATAAGGGCTAGAGCATAAGAATTGATCTTGCTCTTCATATATATGCATTTGCAAACACTCCTGTCTGCAATGTGGAGAACAGATGGGAGATGGACCACAGCAGAAGAGAGCAGGTGACCAATTAGGAGGCTAGGCCAATAGCATGAGTAAAGGATGATGGTAGAGGTGATGTTAGTGGTAGAAATAAAGATAACTTAGAGTTGGAATTGGCAGCGCTTGTAATGAATTGATAATTACAAATCTGGATTGGATTTTTGGTCAAAAGTGTTAATAATTAAATATAATTAACTATGCATTAAAGTGAACAATGAAATTATATTATGTCTAATTAGCACACAAATCTTAGTGGAAGTCTCAATAACTACATGAGATGGCATTATTTCTGTAAAAATGACTTTGGCTGCATAGTATAGAGTTCATAGCTCTTGTATTAAACAAAATTCACATTTACTACATTGACTGTCTTATGGCCCTCTTCTCTAAATGTGTCGTATAAAACTAAAATCAACATCATTACATTCATTTTTGGTAAGGGGTAGACTTTGCAAAGATCAGGCACTTTAGGATTATACTTTTTCTATTTATCTTTGTGTGAATTTTTACTTTTAAAAATATAAACTCTTGGTTTTCTAAACTCCTACAATTTTACTAAATTAAACACAAATCTCATCAAATGAAGGCAAAGGTATTCAGTGATGTAAATTTATGCATATATACTGTAGAAACTTCACAACTAGACTAATCTTTTAAACCCCTAAAATCCAAATGCACTTGCAATGGCTCCTGTGTCATTCATGAATATAAGCTTTACCATAATGGAATCTATTCTTCTTTTCCTGTTTAAGACCACAGGAGCTCCATTAGCCCCACCCTTCAGACTCCCTATGGCCCACAACTGTCAAGGTCAGACTCTCCAGGAGCTCTGTGCAGAATATGAGACAGAGTTTTCTGGCTCCAGTTGTCTGGTAATTTTTCCCTCATGAAGAATCCTCCCATCACATGGCCAAATATTAGTCTGTTTGGGCCTGATAAACCTTGCTGGCCTCACCCGATGACTCTGAGACCCTGACCTTCCACAAAGGTCTGTGGGCACCCAGTGGGTAGTAGCTAGCCTTGGTGTGCTCTGGGACTTTGCTGAGTGACCTCAGACAGAGCACTGACTCTGAGTTTGGACCTGTATCAGTCTAGTGAACACATTTCACCCCTACCTGGTGACTCACTGAAAACCTACCTTATGCAACTCAGGTACCATTAGAGGATCTTTCAGTGACTGAGCCTAACAAACAGCTGGCAGGCTGCGGTAGGTGGAGGCACATGGAGGCAGATCTCAGGGTGCCTTAGGCCTTTTGCTGAAGTGCTGCCTGGGCTCGGTGCTGGTGAAGCCAATCTGGGTATGCAGCTTGGTTCTTCCCATGCACACCAAGGCCCAGCAGAGGCAGCCCCTACCAGGTAGATTGTTATGTAGCTCCTAACAGGTTGTCCAGGTCCAGTCAAGACAGCATCTGACATTGATCAGCACTGCAGTCCCTCCCAAGGAGCCCCAAAACCAATTCACTCAGTGGTGAGCTTCAGACAATATCAGAGCAAGATCCAAATAGCTTTACATGTGGCACATCTAAAGGAAGATCTCATTAGGCTGCAGACAGCTGACAGACATTCTGAAGGTCTATCCCACACACAAATGAGCCAGAAACGATCAAGACTTAATTACAATGGGAGGGCTCATATAACCCACAAAAGGGACATTTCTGAGGCATCTGCTCAGGTGATTAAAGAGACTGAACAACTGGGTGCCACTGGACATGCACTACATAAGGCCACATACAAAGACTAGGAGACATAGCAGATCTCACACACACAAACAAATACAAAGAGGCAGCCAAAATGGGGAAACAAAGAAATATGCTCCAAAGAAAAGAATGAGAGAAATCTTAAGAAAAATCTAAATAAAATGGAGGCAGGCAATCTACCACATACAGAGTTCAAAACAATGGTTATAAGAATACTCAAAGAACTTAGAAGAGTAGATGAAATCATTGAGAACCTAATCAAAGAGATAATAAGCATGAAAAAAGATATAAAAAGCAAAAAAGAACCAGTCAAAATATCTGAAATGAAGAAAATAACAGTAGGTTCAATGAACCTGAGAATCAAATCAATGATTTTGAAGATAAGGTAGCAGAAAACATTCAATCAAAGCATTAAAAAAAGATTTAATAAATGAGGATAGTTTAAGGTACCTTTGGGACAACATTAAGCATAACAACATTGTATCAAAGGGGTAACCAGAGGAGAAAAGAGAGAGCAAGTGATTGAGAACTATTTGAAAAAATAATGACTAAAAATGTCTCTAACCTGGTGAAGGAAAAAGATGCACAAGTTCAGAAAGACCAGAGAGTCCCAAATAAGATGAACCCAAAGAGGCCCAAACCAAGACATATCATAATTAAAGTGGTAAAAGTTAAAAACAAAGAGAGAATCTTAAAGCAGCAAGAGAAAGAAGCTACAAGGAAACTCCCATAAGACTGTCAGCTGATTTCTCAACAGAAACAATTCAGGCCGGAAGGGATTGGCACAAAATATTCAAAGATATGAAAAGCAACTACCTACAACCAAGACTACTTTACCTAGCCAGGCTATCATTTAAAATGAAAAAGGAATAAAGAGCTTACCAGACAAGAAAAATAGAAAGGAGTTCATTACTATCAAACTGGTATTACAAGAAATGATAAAAGGCTCTCCTTTAAGAAGGAAAATAAAAGAAAAAGAGAAAAATAATTATAAAGAATAAAATGGCAATAAATATGAGGTTATCAATGATCACTTTGAATGGAAATGGTTTAAATGTCCCAATCAAAAGACATTGGATAGCTGAATGGATAATAAAACAGGAAATGGATTATATACATTCATTCTACAAGAGACCCCCTCAGAATGAAAGACAAACACAGAATAAAAGTAAGGGAATATGAAAAAATATTTCATGCAAATAAAATTAAAAAAGAAAAAAAACAATGCTGGAGCCTGTGCCACCAGAGGTACCCATGCAACCAGAGGCGCCCGCAACCAGAGGAGGGGGCTTTGTGGAAGGCCCAGAGCCCATGCCGGGAACCTGCGGAGTGCGCACAGATCCGTTGGAAACCCAGAGCTCGCACACACCTGTGAACTTAGGGTGAGAGTGTGCAAAGCAGGAAACCTGGAACCCACACCGGTAAAGTCGGGGTCAGTGTGCACCCTGTAGGAGACCCGAGCTCACATCCATAAACGTGGGAAAGCCCATGCTCCCCAGGAGGCTCAGAACCCATGCTGGAGGCCCTGTGCAGAGAGGTGCCAGGCTAGCTCTGGGGAAAGTGTGAGGCTAGCCTTGGGGAGAGCAGCCCAAAGCTGACTGAGTGTTCAACAGGGAGAAAAGTGATACCAGTCGCCCCTCAGCTTGTTGCAACCAGCAAGACCAGAAAAACCAGCTTGGCCAGTTGGCCAGTTTGAAACTAGCAAGAAGTTTTTTTTGTTTGTTTGTTTTAATTATATATTTTTTATTTTTTTAAATTATTTTTACTTTTAATTCCTCAATTCCTTCTGATTCTCTTTCCTTTCTTGTTTTATTCCTTCTTCCTTCCCTTCCATTTTTATCTCTTCTTCCTTCCTCTTTTTTTTTCATTTTTTTTTTCTTTTCTCTTTTTAAATATCCACGAGTGAGACGAAAAAACCCAGGAACTGTGAAAAAAACAGAGTTGGAGCCAAAGACAGGGCATCCCAACAGCTGAGACAGTGGAAGCTATGAACACCAGGATACCCAAAGGAGACTGCACCACTGAATCTAACAGGTATTCTACCACAGAAGTTTACCTCACACCATAAACCCAGGGAGCAGAACACATCAATTTAAGAAGCTGAGGCTAACAAGACGAGTCTCACAAACAATGGGAAGACAAAGAAACAATCCCCCAATGAAAGGAAAGGAGGAACCTCAGAAAGAATGCTAAATGAAACAGAGGCAACTCAATTATCAGATATTGAGTTCAAAGCAAAGGTTACCAGGAAGCTCAATGAGCTCACAATGAGCTACCAGAAACTACAGGGAAGCTACAATGAACTCACTGCAAACTATATCAACATGAAAAAGGAAATAGAAACTATCAACAAGGGCCAAGAGGAAATGAAGAACACAATTTCTGAACTGAAGAACACAGTAGAAGGAATCAAAAGCAGAATCAATGAAGCAGAAGATTGGATCAGTGAGTTGGAGGACAAAGTAGAAAAAAAATCCAGAAAGAGCAAGAAAAGGAAAACAGGCTCAGAAAGAATGAAGAGGGATTAAGACAAATGCAAGACAATATGAAATGTAATAATATCCATATAATAGGGATACCAGAAGGAGAAGAAGAGCAAGGGATAGAAAACTTATTTGAAAAAGTAATGATGGAAAACTTCCCTAATGTGATGAGGGAAAAAGTCACACAAATCCAGGAAACACAGAGAGTCCCAATCAAGAGGAACCCAAAGAGGTCCACTTCAAGACACATCATAATTAAAATGGCAAAATTCCAAGACAAAGAGAGAATCTTGAAGGCAGCAAGGGAGAAATAGGAAGTATCATACAAGGGAGCCCCAATAAGGTTAACAGCTGAATTCTCAATGGAAATGCTCCAAGCCAGAAGACAATGGCAAGAAATATTCCAAGTAATGAGAACCAGAGGCCTGCAACCAAGACTATTTTACCCAGCAAGGCTTTCAATCAAGATAGAAGGCCAAAATAAGAAGTTTCCCAGACAAAAGTATAAAAGAATACACCTCTACCAAACCAGTTCTGCAAGAGATGCTAAAGGGACTGCTTTAAGGAAAGGAAGGAAAAGAGAGAGAGAAGAACACAGGTACGAAAATGGTAATGAATAATTACTTATCAGTAATAACCTTAAACATAAATGGATTAAATGCTCCAATCAAAAGGCATAGAATAACTGAATGGATAAGAAAGCATGACCCACACATATGCTGCCTACAAGAGACCCACCTCAGGACAAAAGACCTACACAGACTCAAAGTGAAGGGCTGGAAACAAATTTTCCAAGCAAACAGACAGGAAAAAAAAAAAAAAAAGCCAGGGTAGCAATACTCATATCTGACAAAATAGACTTCAAAAGAAGGGCCATAAAGAGAGACCCAGAAGGTCACTTCATAATACTCAAGGGAAGAATCCACCAAGAAAACATAAACATTGTAAATATATATGCACCCAACATAGGAGCTCCTAAATACATAAAGAAAATCTTAGAGGATGTCAAGAAAGATATTGACAGCAACACTATTATATTAGGGGATTTTAACACCCCACTGTCAAAAATGGACAGACCTTCCAAACAAAATATCAACAAAGATATTGTGGCATTGAACAATACTCTAGATGAAATGGAACTTAACTGATATATATAGAGTCCTTCATCCCAAAGAAGCTGAATACACATTCTTTTCAAATGCACATGGCACTTTTTCAAAGATAGACCACATGATAGGACACAAAACAAGCCCCAACAAATTCAAGAAAATTGAAATCATACCAAGCATTTTCTCAGATCACAAGGGACTGAAACTACAAACCAACCCCAAGGAAAAAAAAAACAAAACACTCAAAATCATGGAGATTGAATAACACACTATTAAACAATGAATGGGTCAAGAATGAAATTAGGGAAGAAACCAAAAAGTTTCTGGAAACAAATGAAATGAACTCACAACAACCCAAAACTTATGGGACACAGTGAAAACAGTCCTAAGAGGGAAGTTCATAGCGATACAGGCTTATCTAAAAAAGATAGAAACATTTCAAGCAAACGACCTAACCCTATGCCTACAAGGACGTGAGGAACAACAACAAAGACAGCCCAGAGCAAGTAGAAGGAAGGAAATAACCAAGATCAGAGCAGAATTAAATGACATAGAAACTAAAAGCACAATTCTAAGGATCAATGAATCCAGGAGCTGGTTCTTTGAAAAGATAAACAAAATTGACAAGTCTTTAAGCAGGCTCATCAAGGAAAAAAGAGAGAGGACCCAAATAAACACAATCAAAAATGAAAGAGGAGAGATTTCAATTGATACCACAGAAATACAAAGGATTGTAACAAATTACTATGAAGAACTCTATGCCAAGAAATTTGAAAACCTAGGTAAAATGGAAAAATTTCTAGAAAAATATAATCTTCCAAAACTCAATAAAGAAGAAGCAGAAAACCTGAACAGACCAGTAACAGAAGATGAAATTGAAGCAGTAATCAAAAAACTCCCAACACACAAAAGCCCTGGACCAGATGGTTTCACAGGCGAATTCTGCAAAGCATTTAAGGAAGAGTTAACCCCTATCCTTCACAGACTATTCCAAAAAATCCAAAATGATGAAAGACTCCCAAACTCTTTTTATGAAGCCAGCATCATCCTAATTCCAAAACCAGATAAAGACACAACAAAGAAAGAAGACTTCAGGCCAATATCACTGATGAACCTAGACGCTAAAATCCTCAACAAAATATTGGCAAACCACATCCAACAATACATTAAAAAGATTATACACTACGACCAAGTGGGATTCATCCCAGGGATGCAAGGATGGTTCAATATTTGCAAATCAGTAAATGTAATACATCACATAAACAAAAGCAAAGAAAAAAAATCACATGATCATATCAATAGGTGCAGAAAAAGCATTTGATAAGGCACAACACCCATTTATGATCAAAAAACACTCAGTAAAGTGGGAACAGAGGGAGCATTCCTCAACATAACAAAGGCCATATATGAGAGACCTACAGCCAACATCATACTCAATGGGCAAAAACTAAAATCTTTTCCACTAAGACCAGGAACAAGACAAGGTTGTCCTCTTTCACTACTTCTATTCAATATAGTATTGGAAGTCTTAGCCACAGTGATTAGACAAGAAAAGGAAATAAAAGGCATTCAAATCAGAAAGGAGGAAACAAAACTATCATTGTTTGCAGATGATATGATAGTGTACACAGAAAATCCTATAGACTCAGCCAAAAAGCTGCTTGATCAAATAAATGAATTTGGCCAAACAGCCAGATACAAAGTCAATATCCAGAAATCAAAGGCATTTTTGTATACCAACAATAAAACAGCAAAAGCAGAAATCAAGAAAAAAATCCCATTTGATATAGCAAAAAGATAAATAAAATACCTAGGAATAAACCTAACTAAGAAAAGACCTGTATGCAGAAAACTACACAACACTGAAGAAAGAAATCAAGGAAGACACAAACAAATGGAAACATATACCATGTTCATGGATCAGAAGAATCAACATCATCAAAATGTCCATACTACCCAAAGCAATTTACAAATTCAATGCAATACCTACTAAAGTACCAACGGCATATCTCACAGACATAGAACAAACACTTCAAAAATTTATATGGAACCATAAACAACCCAAAAAGCTGCAGCAATTTTGAGAAAGAAGAGCAAAGTCGGAGGGATCACAATATCTGATACCAAACTGTATTACAAGGCCACTGTAATCAAAACAGCCTAGTACTGACATAAAAACAGGCACATGGACCAGTGGAACAGAATAGAGAGCCCAAAAATAAACCCAAGTCTCTATGGACAATTAATATTCAACAAAGGGGGCAGCAACATAAAATGGAGTAAAAATAGCCTCTTCAACAAGTGGTGTTGGGAGAACTGGATAGCTATGTGCAAAAAAATGAAACTTGAACACCAACTTACACCATACACAAAAATAAATTCAATGTGGATAAAAGATTAAAATATAAGATGTGACACCATCAAAGTCCTAGAGGAGAACATAGGCAGGAAAATCTCAGATATTTCATGCAGCAACATCTTTACTGATATGTCCGCTAAAGCAAGGGACATAAAGGAAAGAATAAACAAATGGGATCTCATCAAAATAAAAAGCTTCTGCATGGCTAAAGAAAACAGTATTAAAATCAAAAGAGGACCAACTGTACGGGAAAACATATTTGCCAATGATACCTCAGACAAGGATTTAATCTCCAAAACATATAAAGAACTTACACGACTCCATTCTAAGAAGACAAGCAACCCAATTAAAAAATGGGCAAAGGAGTTGAACAGACACTTCTCCAAGGAGGACATACAGAGGATCCAGAGACACATGAAAAGATGCTCAGTATCACTAAGCTATCAGAGAGATGCAAATTAAAACCACAATGAGATGCCACTTCACACCAGTCAGAATGGCCATCATAAACAAAGCAACAAACAACAAGTGTTGGAGAGGTTGTGGAGAAAAGGGGACCTTAGTGCACTGTTGGTGGGATTGCAGACTGGTATAACCACTGTGGAAAGCAGTATGGAATTTTCTAAGAAATCTAAAAATGGATCTACCTTTTGACCCAGCAATTCCACTGCTAGGATTATATCCTAGGAACCCTGAAACACCAATCCAAAAGAACCTATGCACACCAATGTTCATAGCAGCACAATGTACAATAGGCAAGTGCTAGAAGCAACCTAGGTGCCCATCAGTAAATGAATGGATCAAGAAACTATGGTACATTTACACAATGGAATTCTATGCAGCAGAAAGAAAGAAGGAGCTCCTACCTTTTGCAACAGCATGGATGGGACTGGAGAGCATCGCGCTAAGTGAAATAAGCCAGGCGGTGAAAGACAGACACCATATGATCTCACCTTTAACAGGAACCTAATCAACAAAACAAAGAAACAAGCAAAATATAACCAAAGACACTGAATTTGAGAACAGGCTGACAGTCACCAGAAGGGAGAGGGGAGGGAATTTCAGGGGAAAAGGGGAAGGGTTTACAGGAACAAGTATAAAGGACACATGGACAAAAAC
>PVKU01005847.1:0-74566 GCA_004027475.1 Anoura caudifer | reverse complement strand
AATGGTAACATTGTCATAGTAGGGGATTTCAAACCCCATTGCAATAATGGATAGATTTTCCATGCAGAAAATCAACAGGAAACAGCAAACTTAAATGGCACACTATACCAGATGGATTTAATTGATGTCTTCAGAGCATTTTTTAACCCAAAGCATCAGAATATAAATTCTTCTCAAGTGTATGATAGACCACATGTGAAGACACAAAACAAGTCCTAACATCATTGAACCCATATTAAGCATCTTCTCTGACCATAATAGCATGAAATGAGAAATTAATCATAGGAGAAAAAAACTGAAAAACATGCATAGACATGATGGCTAAATACCTTGAACAAAAGAAAATAAGAATACAATAACCCCAAATCTATGGCACACAGTGAAAGCATTCCTAAGAGGGAAATTCATAGCATTACAGGCCTACCTCAAGAAACAAGAACAATCCCAAATAAATAATTCAATGTTACACTAAAAGGAACTAGAAAAAGAACAACATGCAAAGCCCAAAATGAGCAGAAGAAATGAAATAATAAATAAAGATCAGAGCAGAAATAATTGAAATAGAGTTGAAAAATTACAAAAGATCAATGAAACCAAGAGATGGTGCTGTGAAAAGATAAACATGATCGATAAACCTTTAAAAAGAATCACCAAGGAAAAAAAGAAAGAAGATCCAAATAAAAGAAATCAGAAATGAAAAATGAGAAGTAACAACTAACACCAAAGAAAAACAAAGGACTATAAGGAAATATTATAAATAAATTATTCCAACCAATTGGACAATCTGGATGAAATGAATAAATTCCTAGAAACATACAATGTTCAAAAACTATTCAAAGACAAAATTTGAATAGATCAATTACAACTAATGAAATTGAAATAGTAATCTAAAAAAATGCTTAAGACATAAACATCCAGGACCAGATGGCTTCATGTGTGAATTGTACCAAATATTCAAAGAACTAAAACCTATCCTTCTCAAGCTATTCCAAAAATTTCAACAGGATGGAAGACTCCCAAGCTCATTTGATGAGGCAAGCATTGTCCTACCTCTAAAACCAGATAAAGACACTATAAAGAAAGAAAATTATAGGCCAATATCCCTGATGAACATAGATGCAAAATCCTCAACAAAATATTAGCAAACTAAATTCAGCAATAAATTAAAAAGATGATACACCAGTCAAGTGGGATTTACTCCTGAAATGCAAGGTTTGTACAATATCTGCAAATCAGTTAACATGATACACCACATAAACAAAATGAAGGATAAAATACATATGGTCATATGAATAGACGCAGAAAAAGCTTTTGAAAAAATCTAGCACCTATTTATAATAAAAACTTGCAGCAAACTGGGAATGGAGGGAACATATCTCAACATAATAAAGGCCATATATGACAAACCCATTGCTAACATCATACTTAATAGGGAAAAACTAAAACATTTCCCTTAAGATCAGGGACAAGGATGACACTTTCACCACTCTTATTTAACATAGTACTGAAAGTCATAGCCACAGCTATGAGACAAGAAGAAGAAATTAAAGACATTCAAATTGGAAAAGAAGAAGTAAAACTATCATTATTGGCAGATAATATGATACTGTACGGGATGGGGCAAAAAGAGTTTTACGGTTGTAAATACATAAAATGCAGTTTAATCTTGTGTTATTATTGATTAATTCATTTTATATATGAAGAATTATAAACCTATTATTGTCCCATCCTGCATATAAAGAAACAAGGATTCCACCAAAAAAAAAAAAAAACCTGAAACTGATAAATAGTTTCAGTAAAGTACAAGAATTCAAAATAAATCTCCGGAAAATGGTTGTATTTTTATTCACCAATGAGAAACTATCAGAAAGGGAAACCAAGAAAACAATCTCACAATTGCATCAAAAATAAAATGAAATACCTAGGAATAAATTTAACAAAGGACATAAATAACCTGTACTCAGAAAATTATAAGATACTGAAGAAAGAAATTGAAGAAGATACAAATAATGGAAGCAAATACTATGTTCATGGATAGGAAGGATTAACATCATTAAAATGTCCATATTACCCAAAGCATACTATAGATTCAACACAATCCCTATAAAAATACCAATGGTGTTTTTCACAGAACTAGAACAAATACCCCCAAATTTATATGAAACCAAAAAAGACCCTTAATAGACACATCAATCTTAAGAGAAAAGAACAAAGTTGGAGGAATCATGCTACTTGATATCGAAGTGGACTACAAGCCCACAGTAATCAAAACAGCATGGTGTGTCATAAAAACAGACATATTGATCAATGGAAAGAGTAGGTAGCCCAGAAATAAACCCATGCTTGTATGGCTAATTAATATATGACAAAAGAGACAAGTACATACAAGGGGCTAAAGACATTCTGTTCAATCAACGGTATTGGGAAAATTAGACAGATACATGCAAAAAAATATGAAAGTAGACCACCTTCTTACACCATATACATGAATTAAGTCAAAATGGGTTAAAGACTTAAATGTAAGACTCAAAACCATAAAACTCCTAGAAGGCAGCATAGGCTATAAAATCTTTGACATTTCTCTTAGAAATATTTTTCTGATACATCTCAGACAAGAGAAACAAAAGAAAAATATAGAAAAATGGAACTACATCAAAACAAAAAGTTTGTGCACAGCACAGGAAAACATAAACAAAATGAAAAGCAACCCACAGAATGGGAGAATATATTTGCCAACAATACATCTGATAAGGGGTTAATATCCAAAATTTATAAAGAACTCATACAACTCAACACCAGAAAAATAAACAATCCAATTAAAAATGGATAGAAGATCTAATAGACACTTCTCCAAAGAGGACATACAGATGGCCAAAAGACATCTGAAAAGATGTTTAATGTCACTAATCATCAGAGAAATGCAAATTAAAATCACAATTACATATCACCTGACACCCATCAAAATGGCCACCATCAATAAATCAACAAATAACAAGTGTTGGTGAGGATGTGGAGAAAGGGGAACCCTTTTGCACTATTGGTGGTAATGCAGATTGCTGTAGCTGCTGTGGAAAGCAGTATAGAGTTACCTCAAAAAAATAAAAATGGGTCTGCATTATAACCAATGATTCCACTTCAGGGAATTTATATGAAGAAATCTGAAACACTAATTTGAAAGAACACATACACCCTGATATTCACTGCACTGTTATTTACAATAGCTAAGATATAGAAGCAACCCAAGTGCCCATCAGTAGACAAATGGATTAAAAAATGGTGGTACATGTATACAGAGGAATATTACTTGGCCATAAAAAGGAAGAAAATCTGACCATTTGCAATAGCATAAATGGACCTAGAGGGTATTATGGTAAGTAAAATAAGTCAATCAGAGAAAGACAAATGCCATATGATTTCACTTGTATGTGGAATCTAAAGAACAATATAAGTGAACAAACAAAACAAATAGCCTCATAGACACAGGGACCAGAATGGTGGTTGCTACAGGGAATGGGATCTGGAGGACTGGGTAGAAAAGGTGAAGGAAATGAGAAGTACAAATTGGTAGATACAAAACAGTTATCGGGATGTAAGGTACAGCCTGGGATATATAGTCAATATTTTTGTAATAACTATGTATAGTGCTAGTTGATACTGGAAACATCAGAGAGAACACATTGTAGAGTATATAATTGCCTAACCACTATGCTATACAACTGAAACTATTACAAAATGATACTGAATATATCTGTAACTAAAAAATTTAAAAAAGAAGCAGTAATCATTTCTGCTCGCTAGGGTAAAAACACACATATTAAATCTGGTCCTCTGTAATGAATTGCATTTTGTGAAATTAAAAATAAAGGGTACAAAGCTATTGTTTAGAATTGAAGGACAGATAAAGAGCTTCCCAGACAAGAAAAAGCTAAAAGAGTTTATCACCAATGAACCAGTATTATATGAAATGTTTAAAGGGTCTTCTTTAAGAAGAAAAAAATACATGAACAATAAAATGGCGATAAATACATATCTATCAACAATTTATT
Organism: Anoura caudifer; assembly: GCA_004027475.1. Taxonomy (NCBI): domain Eukaryota; kingdom Metazoa; phylum Chordata; class Mammalia; order Chiroptera; family Phyllostomidae; genus Anoura; species Anoura caudifer. The sequence continues at coordinate 70,520 of PVKU01005847.1, read as the reverse complement.
CTAAAAAACAAAATAAACAAGTAGAACAGAAACAGAATCATTAACAAAGAGAACATTTTAATGGTTGCCAGGTGGGATGGGAGTTGGGAGGATGGGCAAAAAAGGTGAAGGAATTAAGATGTACAAATTTGTAGTTACAGAGTAGTTATGGGGGTGCAAAGTATAGCATAGGCAATAGAGTACACAAAGAATATATGCATGACCTGTGGACATAGATACCAGAGGGGATTGCCTGAGGCAGTGGGGCCTGGGTAGAGGGAGACAAAAAAGGAAAACTGGGACAACTGTACAGCATAAACAATAAAATATAATTAAAGAAACAAAGGGTGAGAGGATATTTCAGAGAGTGGATATGAAAAATGACACAGAATTGTTACGAGCACAGCATATTCTACAGTCTGATATATAGAGAACATAGGGCTCTTGGGTAGGAAAATTGGAAGGTAAGAAAATCAGCCTTTGTGAAGCACTTACAATGTGCCAGGCACAAGGTGTATCATTAACTCTTCTCTGAGAATGTTGTGAGGAAGTAATTAGGCATAAGATACAAAGAGGAAGTGTTAGAGGGGTGAGTCCATGTAGCAAAGGACCTTGAAATTCATCCAGTTGGGAGTATATGGAGATTTTAGGCAAAAGAATAGCATAATCAGGGCTATGTAATTCTTTTTTTTTTTTGCTTTTCTTTAATTCTTTTTTTAAACATATTTTATTGATTATGCTATTGCAGTTGTCCCATTTCTCCCCTTCATTCCCCTCCACCCTGCATACTCCTTCCCACCCATGTTCCCCCCTTTAGTTCATGTCCATGTGTCATAAGTTCATTAGCTTCTACTTCCCACACTATTCTCGCCCTCCCTGTGTCTATTTTCTACCCAGCGTCTATGCTACTTATTCTCTGTACCTTCCCCCTCCTCCTCCCACTCCCCTGTTGCTAACCCTCCATGTGATCTCCATTTCTGTGTTTCTGTTCCTGTTCTAGTGTTTGCTTAGTTTGCTTTTGTTTTAGGTGTGGTTGTTAATATCTGTGAGTTTGCTGTCTTTTTACTGTCCTATTTTTTCTCTTCTTTTTCTTAGAGAAGTCCCTTTAACATTTCATATAATAAGGGCTTGGTGATGATGAACTCCTTGAACTTGACCTTATCTCAGAAGCACTTTATCTTCCATTCTAAATGACAGCTTCACTGGATAGAGCAATCTTGAATGTAGGTCCTTGCCTTTCATGACTTGGAATACTTCTTACCAGCCCCTCTTGCCTGGAAGGTTTCTTTTGAGAAATCAGCTGACAGTCTGATGGGAACTCCTTTGTAGGTGACTGTCCCCTTATCCCTTGCTGCTTCTAGAATTCTCTCCTTCAGTTTAATCTTGGCTAATGTAATTATGATGTGCCTTGGTGTGTTCCTCCCTGGGTCCACCTTCTTTGGGACTCTCTGAGCTTCCTGGACTTCCTGGAAGTCTATTTCCTTTGCCAGATTGGGGAAGTTCTCCTTTATTATCTGTTGAAATAACTTTTCCACTTGTTGCTCTTCTTCTTCCCTTTCTGGTACCCCTAAAATTTGGATGTTGGGATGTTTAAAGATGTCCTGGAGGTTCCTAAGCCTCTCCTCATTTTTTTGAATTCTTGTTTCTTCATTCTTTTCTGTTTGGTTGTTTGTTTCTTCCTTCTGGTCCACTGCATTGATTTGAGTCCCAGTTTTCCTCCCATCTCTATTGGTTCCCTGCGTGTTTTCCTTCATTTCACTTATTGTAGCCTTTATTTGTTCATCTAATTTGTGAGCAAAATCAACCAATTCTGTGAGCATCCTGATCACCAGGGCTTTGAATTGTGCACCTGATGGGTTGGCTATCTCTTGGTTGCTTAGATGAATTGGCTCTGGGGCTTCAATTTGTTCTCCCTTTTGAGCCATTTTTGGGTTTTTTTGGTCTGGTCATGGCTGTTATGTAGTGAGGGGTGGAGCCTTAGGTGTTCCCCAGGGCGAGTAACCCAGTTGCTGGGTAGTGACACTGTATGTGGGGGTGGGGTCTGAGAGGGAACAATGGGGCCTGGTCCGCTCTCTCTCGGATTCCAGTCCCTTCTGCCGCTTCCCCTTTGCCTGGATTATATGCGTGCAAATGTGGGACCACCTGGTCAGCCAGCCACCTTGTACGGCCTCACTGTGTCTGCACTGTTGCCACCCTGTGCCTGGGCTCTGCTAGCCACCCCCTGTGAGCCTGGGGTCTACTAGCCACCACCTGCACACCTGGGATCTTCCAGCTGCTGCCTGCATGCCCAGGTCTTCCAACCTCCACTTTTTCCTGCTGCGACTGCACCCCTCTTACCGGGCTGGATGAATGGTTGTTGGACTTCCGTACAGTTCAATTTTCTTTCAGTTCTGCTTGTTTTCTTGTTTCTAAATCTTTGTTGTCCTTAATTTTGGTTGTGCAAGGAGGCACAGTGTGTCCTCCTATGCCTCCATCTTGGCCAGAAGTCAGGGCTATGTAATTCTTACTTTTAGTTTATAACTACCTTAACAAGACACTTCCGTATTATCACATTCATAATCAAGTTTATTATTCCCCTCCCACAAATTGAATCACCAGTATCCTAAATCTAGCAATATGATGATTTTATTTCATTTATTATTTTTTAGAGAGTGAAGATATCTTTGATGATATTATGCCTATCTTTTGTGTTTCAGACCTGTTTATAGGACGCCATATTAAATTTTTCCTTTTTAAGCAACTTCTCACCTTTTCAGCTTTAAAAAAAAAAATTGTCCCCCAGGACCTGTTGTCTGCACCTTGATTGAATGAACCCAAATACCTTTTCTTTTCAATTATTTTCTTTTATCCTTACACAAATCTTACTCACGGCTATAACATTCCATAATTCTCTTTAGAGTGCAGTCTTGATTCTATTTTTTGTTATTCTTTTGTCTCTGCTTCCAAATACCACAGCGTGTCTATTACAGAACTTATGACTTTTTCATTACAGGATTTGCTTAATTCTGTCTGTGAACGCATGCATTTTTACGTTTCATAATAGGAAATTTCTCTGCCTTACTGCTCTTTCTTTGTCTTTTGTCCCTTCTTTCCCTTTCCTTTCCTTCCTTCCTCCCTCTCTCCTTGTTTGCTCTTTCTTTTTCTTTTCTTTTTTCTTTCTTCTCTCTCTCTCCCCCCTCTCCCTTTTTCTTTTTCTTCCTTCATGTTGTTATCCAAAGTGAAGATCTGCTTACCTGTATAAAGCATGTCTGTCTTTTGTGCTCATTTCTTTTCTTTACTTACTGATTATCATCTAACTCTTAGGAACAAACTGATTCTAATGGACTCACACTGTTCTTTGCTTCCTAGTAGGTGGCCACTAAAAGGATGTGAGATCAAATTTTTCATACAATTATCAAATGAATAGACAAAAGGATATAAAACATCTGGACTTTTGGGTAAGCATTTGGTAACATATGCATTAGAGAAATGGAAATGAGTTCCTTGGGCTATTGATACTACAAAATGAATCTTGGGACTATAAACAACAGACAGTTTAAAATGAAGCAGCATGTGGATGAGTGATCTTGGTTTAGATTAGCAGGGCTGGTAGATTTTTAAGGTCAAACTGAGCTTTAACATCTTCATAAATAATCTAGAAGACTGATTTTTAAAAAACCCTTAATTACATGTTTAAGTGACTTCAAGCTGGGAGGCGGTAAACATAATGTGAGGAGAAAGACTAGAAGAGGTGTATAGATAGAATGATAAATGTTTTTATTTCCCATTAATCAGGAAAAGTATAAAATGATAGCTTAGTGTGAGAACAATTTCAAGTCTCATTATTAAAAGGAAAAAAAAACAGGAGTAAAGGAAACAAGGTTGAAAGAGCCCACAGAAAGTACTTTGTAACATGGTATAGAAGCTAAATGTTCACTATTATACAGAGTTCTCTCAAAATGACTCTGATGTCTAAGAGTACACATAATTTGCTCACCTAAATGTCCATATAACACAGTATCAAGATTTTTATGCAAGTCATAAAATCATATGCATGAATTCACATATTTTATACTTAACTTTTATTTTATTTAAGAAATTAATATATAGAAAGACTGATTTGGGGAGGTGTACAGTGCTATGGATTTCAACATTTACATAGGTTCATATAACTAACCTCCACCACATTCAGATGACAAAGGATTTCCATTGCTCCCAAACATTTTCTTTTGGAGCCTTTCTTCCAACCCAAACCTCCAGGAACCACTTATTGTCTCCGTTACTATACTCGGAATTTGCCTTTTTGAGGATGCCATACAATGGAATCCTATTATTACATAGCTTTTATTGTTGCTCTTTGAGGTGAATACTTTTTATTGTAGTCAAAAACACATAACACAAAATTCACCATCATAACTATGTTTATGAGTACATTACAATAGTGATAACTATATGCACATTGCCATACAACAAATTTCCAGAACTATTTCATCTTGCAAAACTGAAGTCCCATATCCATTGAAATATAATGCCCCTTCTTCCCCTTCCCGAAGGCCCTGGAAATCACCATTCTACTTTCTGTTTCTAAGAGTTTGACTATTTTAGGTTCCTCACTAAGTGAAATCATGTAGTACTTGTCCTTCCGTGACATAATTATTTCACTTAGCATCATGTCCTTAAAGTTCATCCATGTTGTAGCATATGACCAAATTTTCTTTCTTTTAAAGGCTGAATAATATTCCATTGGATGTATATACCACATTTTCTTCATCCACTTAACTGATAGACATTTAGATTGGTTCTACCTTTTGACTATTGTGAATAATGCTGCAATGAATATGAGTGTGCAAATTTTGTCCAAGATCCTATTTTCATTTTTTGATATATATATATGTGAGATTGCTGTATTACATAATAATTCTATTTTTAACTTTTTGAAATGCCTCCATTTTGTTTTCCATTATGAATGTACCATTTTATATTCCCATGAACAATACAAAAGAGTTGAAATTTATCCACATTCTCACATTTGTTATTTTTGTGTTTTTTAATTTTGTAATGGTCATCCTAATGGATGTAAGATGATACTTCATTGTGGTTTTGATTTGCATTTCCCATGTTGAGCATTTTTTTTCACATGCTTTAGGCCATTTGTGTTTCTCCTTTGGAGAAATGTCTATTCAAGTCCTTTGACCATTTTTAATTGGGTTATTTGTTTTTTTATTGTTGAATTGTAAGTGTTCTATAGGTAATTTGGATATTAACTCCTTATCAGATATATTGTTTGCAAATATTTTCTTCCATTCCACAGGTTCCCTATTTATGCTGGTGATTGTTTCCTTTGGTGGGCAAAAGCTTTTTAATTTGAGGTAGTGCCATTTCTCTGTTTTTGCTTTTATTGCTTGTGTTTTTGGTGTCATAACCAAGAAATCATTGTCAAATCCAATGCTATGAACTTTTCCTCTATGTTGTTTTCTGGCAGCTTTATGGTTTCAGGTTTTACATTTAGGTATTTAACAGTTTTGAATTATTTGTTGTATATGGTGTAAGGTAAGACTCCAACTTCATTTTCTGCATGTGGATATGCAATTTCCTCAACACTATTATTGGAAGAAACAATCCTTTCCCCACAGTGTAGCCTTGGTCTCATATGGTAAAATATAGGCGAAGGTTTGTTTCCCGGTTTTCTGTTCTGGTCTATCAGTCTGTATGTCTATATGCCAACAGCATCTTGTTTTGATCACTGTAGCTTTGTGATGTGTTTTGAAATCACAAAGTATGAGATCTTCAGCTTTGTTTTTCTTTCTTAATGTTATTTTGACTATTTGAGTTCTTTCAGAATCCATATGAATTTCAGGATTTTTTCTACTTCTGCATAAAAATACCCTTGAGATTTTGATAGAGAATGCATTGAATTTCTACATCACTGTGGGTAGTGTGGACATTTTAACAATATTAGGTCCTTCAGTTCATCAGCAGAGGATATCTTTCCATTTATTTGTAGCTTCTTTAATTTCTTTCAGCAAAGTTTTGTAGTTTTTCACTGTACAAGTCTTTTGCCCTCTTGGTTAAGTTTATTCCTAAGTATTTTATTTACTTATTTTTGATTCTGTTGTAAATGGGATTATTTTCCTAATTTCCTTTTCTAATTGTTCATTGTTAGCATACAGAAACACAATAGATTTTTGTTTGTTAATTTGTGTCCTAAAATTTTGCTAAACTCTTCTATTAGATCTAAGAGATTTTTTTTGTGTGTGTGGAATCTTTAGAGCTTTCCACATACAAGATCATGTTATTTGTGAACAGAGATAAGTTTACTTCTTTTCTTCCAATTTGGATGCCTTTTATTTCTTTAACTTGATGGAATCCCAGTACTGTGTTAAATAGGAGAAACAAGAATGGGCATCCTTGCCTTATTCCTGATCTTAGAAGGACAATGTTCAGTTTTTCACCATTGAGCATGATGGCTCTGGGCTTTTTATATACAATCTTTATTATGCTCAAAGAAATTTCTTCCTTTCCTAATTTGTTGAGTGTTTTTATCATGAAAGGGTGCTGAAATCTATCAGATGATTTCTCTGCATCAATTCAGGTGATTGTGTGGTCTCTGTTCTTAATTTTGTTAAGGTGGTATATTACATTAATTGATTTTCCTATGTTGAGCCATCCTTGTATTCCCAGAATAAATCTCACATGCTCACGCTGTATATGTGTGGTTGTATATTTTTCTGAGCTCTTTGCTTGTGAAAATGTCTTTTATTTTGGCATCACCTGGCTGTGTAGTTGATTCTTGGATCTTTCACTATCCTCTAAATGTAATTTTACTATTTTCTAACTTCCAGTATTGAAGATGCGTAGATTTATAGTTATTCTCTTTGAAAACTTGCAAGACTTCATGTGGCAGACCTTTCTGTGTGGCGAGGGCCCAGCTCCCACTTGGAGATGCACAGGACCCATGCCCACAGATAGGTTCTCTCGTGGGTAATCAGATTTGCAATATACCTACGCTGCTCTGAGGCTTGCTTTTTGTGAAAACTCCCTCACCCTGCAAGTGCTTACTGTAACTTCCTAAAAATCCATGCTAAACCTTGCAGGGACTAGTGTAACCAGCTCAACCACTTTTGCCTTTTCATTTTCTTCTGTGATGTGATTAGGGGCATTGGCTCCTTTTGTTGTAACTGGGGGATAGTGAGTGAAGACAATCTTGTAATGTGAGGAGATACAGAATAAAGGCCTGTCATGGCAGAGGCCACAGCTTTTGCTCCCCTTGAGAGAAAAGCCATGTAGTCATCCTTTTTCCTCTGCTGGACTCGGTAGTCTGTGTGTATGTTTTATTTCATCCATAATGACACGGACACTGCTAGCTGGTGTCCGCATTAACTTCATCCTTGGAATATAGGAATTTCACCAGGACATAACCAGCTTTTTTCATTATTGTGGCCTACAATTTGATGATCTTGATCAATTGAAAGACCCATATCTTTTCCTTTTGGAACCTCTAAAATTTATATATATATTTTTTTTCTATACAGTTCATGATTTGACCTATAAGGTAGAACATGGCCACCATTTAGTCTACTTAAAGTCTAATGGAGTGTTTAGCAGTGACCATTTTGTTTTTCAGTTAACTGAATTTTTAAATTTTAGGTGCACAATCAAATTCTGCTTTTTCAGAAAACTTTTTTTTTTGTGATTTCATTGCATGTCCTTCAACATCCCCTACATGTTATTACAGTGTTCTTTTGTTCTCCAATTAAGTCTTCCTTCTTAGGGACCAATTGCTTTGATATTTCACAACATGCCTTCTTCAAGTTACAGTATCCTCCTAAATGATTAGCAGTCTTTTTGGTTGATCTTCAGATATAAATTCCATCAATAGATGGAGAACTAAGATTTATTGGCCAATTTTAGAAGAGAGGCATCTATCTACGCAAGACAGCTGTACCCTTCACCCCAGGCACAATGCCACCTATGGTACCCTGATGTACCATACAGACAAGCCTCTTTCACAGCTTTTGAGTCCTAACTTTGTAAACACTGATCTTCTGAACCTGTAATTAATTTCTGCCCCAGAGCTCAGGGCCTCAGATGTACTTAGGTGCTCCTTCAGGCTTCAACAATAGGGAATGGCTGAGTGGCCTTAGAATCAAACGGGAAGGGAGTCATGAATTTGAACTCAAAATTCCCTTTAATTTGATTTGATTTCATTTTTAAGTCTCTAACTTTTAGATCATTGTCCAGTGCACAAGAATAAAATGTTGGCACATTAAATATACATGTTATGTTGTAATATAAGGTTATGTAACATGTGAGTGTTGGTATAGCTGTTAAGAATACATAATTAATTGTGGTATGCACTAAGTTTGAGTCATAATGAGAGCAAATTATACTTTAAAATAAATTGAATCCTAAATAATTTTTTTGTTTCAAGCAATAACTTTACCATGAAATACCACATACATTTAAATGTCCCATTGTGAACTAAAGAGAATAATTATAATTTTAGTTAGGGTTTACAGTTTAAGTTTACATTAGAGAAACTGTGTATTGATTGCTGAATCATTTTCACTTAAATTTAGCTAACTCGACCAACAAACTAAAATGGAGGGTATACATTTAACAGATCAGATGTTCGAACATCTAACAGACATATTAGACATATTATGTCTAAATAGACATTTAGGCATATTAGAAAACTACAGAGATGTTGAGGTACCCATCCTAAACTCTGCTAATACAAAATGTTTTAACAACACTGGTTCCATTAATGTCTCTAAATAAATTAGAAGTTAAAGAAATGTTTGTCAGGACACACTCTGATCCAGGCTTGCAAACAGTGGCCACCAGCCAAGGACGCTTAGTACTTTCATGCTGAAATATGGGCTGGGCCCCCGGGAGACCAGAGAAGCCTAAATAAACATCTGGGCCCTTGTAGCTGCTTACTATTTTCAGTTTTTGCAACAGTTTTCTCTGAATTTCTATATAAAAACAAAATATATTGACTTCATACTTTTCCTTAGAACAGACAAGAAAATCTTCAGATTTAGCACCAATTTGGGGTTTTTGTTTTTGTTTTTTGGCTTTGACCAGTGCTGATGCTTCTTATTTACAAATTGTATTTTGCCTCTGCATTTTCTCCATTTCCATGATCAGTCTTCTTGTTTTATTCTTTCTGCATTTTGATATTTTTCATTAAATTACTAAGAAGTATTCAATTATACCAATTAATGACATATCTATAAATAGGGAAATCCATCTGTCACAAAAGTGTGTGGTATGCTTGGATAAACAACAATTTAAGATGGTAAACTGAGTCATTATCTAGAACTAGAGCCTGACTCTGTGATTGTCAACAGTGACCACAGAAGTGCTTGGTCTGGCCAACAAGAGGTTCTTTTAAAACACTGAATATGAGGCACTTCCGACCAAGATGGAGGCATAGGTGGACACACTGTGCCTCCTCACACAACAAAAATTAAGAATAAGAAGGATTTAGAAACAAGAAAACAAGCAAAACTGATAGAAAATTGAACTGTATGGAAGTCCAACAACCATTCATCCAGCCCAGTAAGAGGGGTGGAGTCGTGGCAGGAAAAAGCTGAGGTTGGCAGACCCGAGCACACAGGCAGCTGCTGGCAGGCCCCAGGCACACAGGCGGTGGCTGGTGAACCCCAGGGGCAAGCCAGCTGGCTGACCAGGTGGTCCCACATTAGCGCACAGATAATTCAGGCAAAAACAGGGAATGAGACAGAACTTGCAACCTAGGGCCCCAGCAGTGGGAAATAAAACCTAAAAACACCAAGACCCCACCCCCACATATAGCATCACAACCCAGCAACTGGGCTGCCTCACCCTGGGGAACACCTAAGGCTCCACCCCTCACTATGTAACAGCTGCGACCAGACCAAAAAAGAACCCAAAAAACAAAAAACCAAAAATGGATCAAATGGGAGAACAGATCAAGGCCCCAGAGCCAATTCATCTAAGCGACCAAGAGATAGCTAACCTATCAGATGCACAGAAGCAGTTCAAAGCACTGCTGATCAAGACGCTCACAGAATTGGTTGATTTTGCTCACAAATTAGATGAACAAATAAAGGCTACAATAAGTGAAATGAAGGAAAATGCATAGGAAACCAATAGTGATGGAAAGAAAACTGGAACTCAGATCAATGGAGTGGACTAGAAGGAAGAAATAAACATCCAATCAGAAAAGAATGAAGAAACAAGAATTCAAAAAAATGAGGAGAGGCTTAGGAACCTCCAGGACATCTTTAAACGTTCCAACATCCAAATTATAGGGGTACCAGAAGGGGAAGAAGAAGAGCAACAAGTGGAAAAGTTATTTCAACAGATAATAAAGGAGAACTTCCCCAATCTGGCAAAGGAAATAGACCCCCAGGAAGTCCAGGAAGCTCAGAGAGTCCCAAAGAAGGTGGACCCAAGGAGGAACACACCAAGGCACATCATAATTACATTAGCCAAGATTAAACTGAAGGAGAGAATTCTAGAAGCAGTAAGGGATAAGGAGACAGTCACCTACAAAGGAGTTCCCATCAGACTGTCAGCTGATTTCTCAAAAGAGACCTTGCAGGCAAGAAGGGGCTGGAAAGAGGTATTCCAAGTCATGAAAGGCAAGGACCTACATCCAAGATTGCTTTATCCAGTGAAGCTGTCATTTAGAATGGAAGGGAAGATAAAGTGCTTCTGAGATAAGGTCAAGTTCAAGGAGTTCATCATCACCAAGCCCTTATTATATTGAATGTTAAAGGCTTCTCTAAGAAAAGAAGAGAAAAAATAGGACAGTAAAAAGACAGCAAACTCACAGATATTAACAACCACACCTAAAACAAAAGCAAAGTAAACAAACACTAGAACAGGAACAGAAACACAGAACTGGATATCACATGGAGGGTTAGCAACAGGGGAGTGGAAGGAGGAGGGGGGGAGGTACAGAGAATAAGTAGCATAGACGCTGGGTAGAAAATAGACAGGGGGAGGGCAAGAATAAAGTGGGAAATGTAGAAGCTAAAGAACTTATGACACATGGACATGAACTAAAGGGTGGGAATGTGGGTGGGAGGGAGTGTGCAGGGTGGAGGGGAATGAAGGGGGAGAAATGGGACAACTGTAATAGCATAATCAATAAATATTTAAAAAACTGAATATGAATAAAGTTAGGTGGAATATCCCTCTTCCAATTGACCCCAGGCCAATTTAGCAGTGATTTTTTTCTATTACCTCTACCCACACCTGTGCTCTTGTTGGCTATTTTATTAATTTTATTTACATTGGCATAGTTAACATTTGCACTATCATCAATGACAATAATTAAGTAATCTATGCCTTTTAAATAAAAACTAAAACTTTAAATCCACTGTAAACAGCATTTATAGTATGGTCACAGAATTAAGAAATTTGACTGAATGTATGGAGAAAGATTTATAATCCTGGGTTAATAAACCCTTAGTAATTGCAGGAGGATGCCCAAGGTACAAGAATAACCAGATGCTATTGTAATATCTTTTACAGCTTCTTCAATTCTTCATAATTCATATGCAACTGAAATTGTTTCTCGTATCATATTGTCCTATTTCATATACTGATGGTTCATACTTATGGAGTACCTGATGGAAAAAATGTTTTCTTATGATGTATATGAAATCTGTCCAGAAAAAGTCCAACTATTGTTAATATAACAAGAATGGTTTGTGTGACATCAATGTAACCTGGCAACCAAGAAGAGTGGAATGGAATGCACATGTGTGAACATATATGACTTCACTGTACTAGTCAGTGGGGATAGTAGATGCCATTGAGTGAGCATGTGTCCTGTGTGGCTGTCTCATTCAAAATGACTGAGTGAGCAGAGCAACAAATCTGCATCAGATTTTGCACTAAGCTTGAACATTCCTCCCCAGAAACTATTCAAATGATTCAGAAGGCCACAGCTATGTGTTACTAGTGATTGGCAGCTTCACCATGACAACATGCCTGCTCATGCATCACATCTGGTGCACAGTGTTTTGGAGAAGCATCAAATCACTCAGGTGATTCAGCCACCCTACAGCCCAGATTTGGTGCCCTGTGACTTCTGGCTTTTCCCAAAACTAAAATCACCTTTGAAGAGGAAGAGATTTCAGACCATGGATGAGGTTCAGGAAAATACAGTGGGGCAGCTGATAGCAATTGGGAGAACTGTGTGAAGTTTCAAGGTGCCTACTTTGAAGGGGACTGAGGCATCATTGTCCTATGTACAATGTTTCTTGTATCTTGTATCTTCTTCAATAAATGTCTCTATTTTTCCTATTACATGGGTGTATACCTTTTAGGCAGACCTCATATGTATCTTTATTTTACCCTAACACTTGGCCAATATTTTGGCTTCTTATAGAAGTCTAGATTTAAAATAATTTCCTTGAGGTTTTTGAAGATACTACTCCACTGTTTTTTAGTGCCCAATATTGTTGGTGAAGGTCTGTTGCCAATATGTTCTAATTCCATTGCAAGTGATCTGGATTTTCCTCCTCTGTAAACTGTTAAGATCTTCGGAGTTCTGACATTTTACCAGGTTATATTTAAGTGTGAATCTTTATTCATTCACTTTGTCTGGAAAGCAGTGGACCTCTTCAGTCTAAAAATTCATGTATTTCCTTAACTGAAATATATTTTTTAAGATATTTGTTTGATTACATCTTCCCTTTAATATTTTTATTATCTTTTTTGAACTCCTATTAAATAGACATTAGACTTTGTGATACATTATCCATGTCCTTTAACTTTTCTCTCATGTTTCCCAACTCTCTATTATTTTTCTATAATCTTGGATATTTTGTAAACTTCATTTCCAAGTGACCAGTTTACTATTTACCTTTAATATGAAATTTTTCTGTTACATTTATTACTTGACAAATCATACTTTTAATTTTCCAACACTTCCTATTGTCTTCTGATTGTTTTTTTAGAATAGTCTTGTTATGTTTTATGGATACAATGTCTTGAATCTCTCAGTGGTTATTAATAAAAATTTTTAAATTTTCTTTTTTCTCTAAATTATCTATTCTCTCTAGAGACAGTTGACCAGTAAATTCACCTTGGTCTTTTTGATTTATGTTGCTGGCTCTCCTAAAATATTTTGTGATTTTGGCTGGTCCAGTCACATTTGCGACTGAAGGTCCAGAATGGTTGTTATGGTTAGGAGCAGTTGACAAGGTCTGACCCCCAGTAGAAATATCCCCAGGGTCCTGTGGACAGGGGCAGGCTGTGTTCACTAGCAGGCTTTGCTTTAGGTTTGTACAGGCACCAACAAGGGGACAAGCTGCCCCATCTCAACCCCAGATGCCAATAAATGTAGCTGTTAATCGGCCACTGGAGGACTTGACTGGGCATCTTTCTGGGGCAAAGCTGTTTTGTCCTTTTGTCCCTTCTGTGATCCCTTGTGAGGGTCCAGAGTTATTTCAAATTGCTTTGCCTTTTTTAGGCCCCCTCTTCATTTGAGGATCCCCAAGAAGCAATTAAGTGTCCTTAGGGAGCAGCTCTAAGGCCCCTGTTCTGCCAAAGAAGAATACTCTGAAAAGAGGGGAGAGCAGGACAAGGGGCAGGGATCCTACTGTCTCAGCTGTTATGAAGACAGTTCACCAGTTGATTATCCTGCATTAGCTGCCAGCCCTCACCCACTCTTTCCATCTGATGGGGAGTCATGAGCTGGGTTGGTACTGGGAGGGCTGCCTTGCACTGCTGTTTTCTCTGCCAAGCTTCCCATCCTGTTGCTTCCTCATTTAGGATTTCCTCAAACTTCCTGTTCTAAGGTGATTTCCCTCATTTTCTCTGTTATGTTTCCATTTCTTAAAAAAAGAAATTATTCCTGCTATGTCAGTGGGACCTTGGGAAACAGAAGTCACAAACAGGAACTCTTATTTCTTTGTCTTGAATTTTTAATGACAGCATCATAAAAACAGCACCATAACATTCCTTTTTCCTCTCCTTCCCTTCAGCTTCCCTCTTTTCCTTCTCTACTTCCACAAACTCAGCCCACAGGCAAACATTAGGTCAATGCTATTAAACTAAAAAGAAAGGATAGCAGTTATTAAAACATTTGCTGGGTGCCCTCTCATTGTTTGGTGTTACTGTAGGCACCAGAGGCAGGCAAATAAACAATAGGCCACAGGATAAATTTAAACTTTGCTCTATGTTCTCCTTGCAAGGAGAGATGTGGGGGTAGGTGGGCTGACTTTGACTGAGGAGGGTGGGTGGGACAAGGATCCACTGAGGTGGTAAGGAGTAAAGGCCTCCTCATGGGATCATGTATGACATCAGTCTCAAAAACTCAACAAGATTGTCTCACACAGAGGAAAAGGACACCTCATATATAATATAACACATACAAAGGCAGAGCCATGAGATAACATGGTGAGACTGGGGGAGTTCTGTATTTTCAGAGCTCAAGATTTAAGGGGAAAGGTGGGAGCAAGATGTCTTCAAGGGCCTTGTGACTCACCCTAAAGACTTAGAATGTGGCCAGTATTTTCCCAAGTGTGGTAAAAAGATTATTTTTAGTTCATGGATGAACTTTTTTAAAAAACAGTTTGAGTTTCTAATGTATGTTAGAAACATGAACTGATGCATCAAATCCACAATTTTGCAAATATGAGAACTTAGGGCAAGGCCAGTAGGTAACCTTGCTGGGGTCCACCTTGTGCCCGTCAATGTATAGGTGACATGTGCATGTTCAGACATGCTCACAAATGTTCCCAGCTTTCAGTGACCACAAAACTTAGTAATACTCAGAAAAAAAGCATACTAGTAATATCAAGGAGCTTGAAATGAGAAAGAAAAAATAAAAGTGGAATGGCTCATTTCTCTTTCTACTCCTGAATTCATTTCCCACTTACTGTGTACTTGGTGAGGTTTAAGGGATTTGGGGCTGGCCAAGGAAAATATCCAACCCCAAGAGGCAGTAGCATGCAGCTAAAGCTTTACCGGGTGGGTACTTAGACACAGCTGCATGTGGGAGTCCCTCACAGAAGGAGTCTGTCTGGAGGCTACAGCATAGGTGATTCACCACCCAGAAGGGGAAGAGGGCAAGGGAAGTTCCATGGGAGAGGGAAGCCAGAGAGTGGCTTATGTGTCTTGGTCACGTTGCTCAGCAGAATGGCAGGGTATCTCTGGTCAGAGAGGTCTGAAGGGCCAACCAAAGTAGTTTGGGGCCTCATAACCACAAGGCACTGTCTTACTAATGACAGCAGATGTGGGGTGATGTGATACAAAGCAGGGAGGCCCTCAGTGGCTTATGACCTGCTTATTTGAACTACTTTTTGAATAATCAGATGTAAAAAGTTGGAATTTGACACCCCTGGGCTTCTGAGCTCAGGAGTCTCAGCCTGCAGTAAAGGAATAGACAACATAGGGCCCAATACACAGATGCCATCTTTGGCTCATTGATATAACAGTTATCTGCTCCATTGAGTTCCTGAAACCTGCAAATACAATTTATAACAAAGTATCTGAGTGACAAACTCTCCTTTGAAGTTGTCTTCAGAAAGACCTGAATCCAATGTCTAGCTTTACAACCTAGATCACTTCTATCTGCTTCAGTGTCCTTGCGTGTGACACTAGGATAATGTGTCTACTTCATTAGGACTGTAGGATTAAAAAAGGTGGTGAGGTGGAACAGGAGGTTACATTCTCCTGACCTCAATGTCAGCTGAGGGGACAGTGGACATCCAAATAACAATGAGAGTGAGAGATGTGGAGAGTAGGATCAATAAAATGGCATTGATGTAATCAAAATAGCATAAAGCAGGGGTGTCAAACTCATTTTCACTGGGGGCCCCATCAGCCTCACAGTTGCCTTCAAAGGGCCGAATGTAATTTCAACTCCTTAACAGTTAAGGAGTAGTTACATTTATACAGTCCTAAAATTATTTTGGCCCTTTGAAGGCAACCACAAGGCTGATGGGGCCCCCAGTGAAAATGAGTTTGACACCACTGGCATAAAGCATATAAAACAAAATGGCATCATTTATGTCAACCTAGATGGCTGCCCGTCAGCCATGACACTTTGGTTCAAGAAGGAAACTACTTAAGTCATGCTAGATACATCTGGCAAGGAGAAATACCTAAGATATCTACACATATGATCAGAACAGCTATGTCTGCAGAGCAAGACCACCCAAAGATAGGCTCCTGGGGAAATTCCCCACTTGCCATCAGTGCTGCCAAGACACTTATCAAGAGACCCAGAGGGGTGGAGTACACCACTCTCAAGGGTATAACTGAGGCAGGCTCCAGACCACTGCTGAGGCAGCTGAGCTCCACATACCAGAGTGCTGTTCCATGCCTTGCTGATCTTCGGAATTGGCCACCAGAGGTTCTGCTCCACTGGATCAAGACTGTACCCTCTCCAACCTGTGAGATCAGCTCATCCTTGCAAGACCCTGACAGCTCCCTTGTCCACCGTGCTGTCTCCTGGACCTGTTGATTAAGACACTGGAGCTCAGGTTTGTTATTCCCATTGACTGCTGTGTGTGTGTTGTATTTCTCTTAGACTGTTAGAGTGTGAGTAGGATATTCATGTATGTTGATGTTCTACTTTGAGTGAACCTGCATTCAGTAAAATGCTGAGTGAATAGCATAGTTACCTCAAGTGATTCTTGTCTATTCCTTGGTGCCGGGTTGCTCAGTAGGCAGCTAGCTGAGCAGTTGCCCAACTGACTTATAGGAAAGACTATATTGCCAAACATACACTTGTAGCAAGAGACAAGACATCCCCCTCCACCAAGTGCAAAATATACAGCGGAAACACAGGAGTTATTTATCAATAACTCTTAAATTTCCTTACCCACTTAGAGAACAAGGGCTAAAGTGTTGAAAAAAATTGGTAGAATATTGTGGCAGAAATTTTTTTTTATTATTGTTGTTCAGGCACAGTTTTCTCCACTTTCCTGCCATCACTTGCCCCCCACCCCCCCACCTCCCTCCCTCAATTCTTCCCCCATTTGGCTTTGTCCATGGGTCCTTTAAACATGTTCCTTAATGACCCTTCCCCTTCTCCCTGCCACCACCACCTCGTTAACCCCCCTCTCCTTCCCTCTGGTTAATGTCAGTTTGTTCTTTATGTCCATGTCTCTGGTTCTCTTTTGCTTGCTTGTTTGTTTTGTTGATCAGGCCCCATTTATAAGTGAGATCATATGGTATTTGTCTTTCACTGACTGGCTTATTTCACTTAGCATGATGCTCTCTACTTCCAACCATGCTGTCACAAAAGGTAGTAGCTCCTTCTTTCTTTCTTTTGCAGAAATTTCTTTGGAGAGGTTGACTGCAGAGCTTGGAGTTTCCACACTACCTCTTTGAATGTAGGGGTGGAGGTGTTACTTCCTAACACCAAGTTTAGGGAGGTCAGATTTCAATGGAAGCCCGTGGAGAAGGTCTAACTCAGCCAGCCATAAAGTCCAAAGAGAGAGTCTGACTGGCCTGTCACTTTGATGGCAGAGCCAGAAGAGGGCTGCTGCATTTGAATTAGCCTGTCCTCTTAGAGGTTGCTGGGTACAAGCATGGTAGAAGGATCTCAGTGAACTGTATGGCAGGTGCTACAGGAGAAAGCTGAATCCTATGCAATAGGGCCACCTAAAAAGTGAGGATATTAGAGGTGCCCCAAGGAACCTAGCCAAAGAGCCCTGGAAAACACACAATTAAAGAGTCAGCTTTGATTATTTGCCTGGCCAAACCCCAAGATCTCAGAGCTCAAGGCCATCCAGCCAAGTGAGGACAGTACTACCTCCTCACTTTCTTCCTTTCCCTTATCTCCAATCATGGGACCCCATCTGAGAGTAAAGTAGCAGCTCTCTGTGGAAAAAGTGAGGGAAGAGTTGAGCAAGTGGGATGGTAAAAAACAGTCTGTTTCTTGGGTTGCAAAATTTGTTGAAAGTACTGTTTAAATCTGTGCCACCCAATATGTTGCCCACATTTCTGATTATTGAGCACTGGAGATGTGGCTGGTCCAAATTGAGATATATGGTAAGTGTAAACTACATGCTGGATTTCAAGGACTGAGTATGAAAAAAAGAATGTACAAATGTTTCACTATTGATTTGTTGTAAATCAATGTTGCACTGTTGATTGTATTGCCATGTATATTGATTATGTATCAAAATTGTAGTATACTGGCTATATTTTACTTTTTAAAAATGTGGCCAGCACATGCAAAAGAATGAAACTAGACTATTATCTGACACCATACACAAAAATGAACTTAAATGGATTAAAGAGTTGAATTTAAGAACTGAAATATAGAAGAAATACATAGAAAATGTAGGTACTAAACTTTTGGGCCTTGGTCTCAGAGTGGTTTTTGTTAACTCAATTCCCAAAGTAAGGGAAATAAAAACAAAACAAAAAATAAATAAATAAATAAATGGGACTACATCAAACTGAAAAAAAAGCTTCTGTGTAACAAAGGAAACCATCAACAAAACAAAAAGGTAACCAACCAAATGGGAGAAGATACTTGAAAACAATACTTCTTATAAGGGTCTGATATTCAAAATATGTAGAGAGCTCATACAATTCAACAAAAAAAAAAAAAAACAAGCATTCCAATTAAAAAGTGGATAGGGAACCTGAACAGATACTTTTCTCAAGAAGACATATAGATGGTCAACAAATATATGAAAAGATGCTCAACTTCCCTAGCTATAAGGGAAATGCAAATTAAAACCACAATGAGATATTACCTCACACCTGTTAGAATGGCTATTATCAATTACACAAGAAATAACAAGTGTTGGAAAGGATGTGGAGAAAAGGAAACCCTTGTACACTGCTGGTGGAAATGTAAATTAGTGACATCTCTATGGAAAATAGTATGGAGGTTACTCTAAAAAATTAGAATAGAGCTGCCATATTACCCAGAAATCCCTTTTGTGGGTATCTACCTGAAAGATCTGAAAACACTTATTTGTAAAGATATATTTACTTCTGTGTTCATTGCAGCATTATTCACATTAGACAAGACATGGAAACAACCTAAGTGTCCTTCAACAGATGCTTGGATAAAGAAGATGTGGTACATATATACAATGGAATACTATGCAGCCATTAAAATTATGAACCATTGCAATTTGCAGCAACATGGATGGATCTTGAGAGTATTATGTTAAGTGAAATAAGTCAGACAGAAAAAGATAAGAGCCATATGATTTCACTCATATATGGGATATAAAACAAAGTCACAAATGAACAAACAAACTCATGATCCAGACAACGGTATGGTGGTTATTGAAAGAGAAGGGGATGGGGGACAATGCAGAGGGTAAAGGGGGTCAAATATATGATAACAGAAGAAGATTTGACCTTGGGTGGTGAGTACACAACACAATACACAGGTGATGTGTTATGGAACCATACACCTGAAACTTATATTATGTTATTAATCAGTGTTATTCTGACAAATTTAATTTTATAAATGAAAAATGCAGAAAAGTATAAAGATTGAAAGAAATTAATCTTTAATCCCAACAACCTAGGGATAAAAAAGTAGCTACTTTTTAGCTGCTAGAAAATTTTAAATTACGTATGTGGCTCACTTTATATTTTTATTAGGTTTTTCTAAGTTTAGTCCTTACTCTGTATTTTCCTTTTAGTTATAAAATTACCCTGAGATTTTCAAAATGTGGCACTCTCAGCAAGATAAATTCTCTCCACAGTATGATAAACATGAACTCATTAGCTGACCAACAAAAAGGAAAAGGCCATTTCACATTCTAACAACATCTGTATTTTTTTCTGAATATGTGCCACCAAATGCTTTCAAAGCCTCATCTTACTGTCATAAAACAGTATCACTGCACAAGGCAGGATAAAGTGAAATGAAAATAGCATGTACTAACTTGTAGATGAGAAATAGAATGAACCTTTGAATAATGTTATAACAAGCTTTCAAATATTTGTTCAAAAATCAGATTTTAAAAATTTACAAAAAGTCAATATGTACTTCATGGCTAGCAAATAGTTTGATTCATACTTTGTATGAAGGTTTTGACGTTTATTCCTGATTGAGGTATCTATAACAGAAGCGAATCTTTCTCTGCCTTTGTGGTTCTTTCCCATTGCAAGTCCATTCTTGCTGGTCACAGGGGTGGCTGCCCAACATGAGTCCACCACAGGGTGCAACATGGAGTAAAAGATGAAGATCTCTGTAACCACGCAGGTGATTGAAGCTCAACTGAACAAGATGCCAAAGGTGATGTCAGGGTAGCCTTGCTTCAAGGTGATGTTAAAGTCTCCGAAAGTGGAAAGGCTTCTGATCCCAGCAGGGGAATAAAGGCCTGACAGAGGACAACTTGGATGGGGCCATTCCTCTGCAGAACTCTCCCGTGGTTAGCCAGGGCTTTTCAGCTGGCATTTGTTTGACTTCTCCTTCTGACCAATTCTCCTTCTTTCCCTTCCCCTCCACAGATTTCAACCTCTAGTTAATAACTTATACCCCAAATTCACTGTGTTATTCTGGAATACCCAACCTCTGACACCCCACTGAAACCCAAGGTAGTGTTTCACCCCTTCCCCCATTCCTACATCTCATTATGCTCCAGTGCTAGTCTTAGGGGCAGACAGGAGATAGCAGGCTAGGGACAGGTACCATGCTGCTAAGTGCCTCATCTCCCCTCCCAGGTCCTTTGATGCTAATACTGCTGGTATTAGTACACATTCTAGGAGTAAGATGTGGTGTCTGTTGAACTGGTGGCACGGCCCCATGCTCAGGGAACTCCTGGTTGGGGATAGAAGAACTTCTGGGTACACTCTGGAATGCTGGCCATGCTACTTTTTGTTGCTCTTCACTTGGGGCAAAAGTCTGCTCCAAGTGTTCAAAAACAGAGCTGTTATGAGGTCATCATTGCCTTCTCTGGCCCCTGGTCCCCTACCAGGATAGCTCCCTGAGCACCCTGAGGCAGTAGCTAAATCCTTAGGTAAAACCTACAAACCCCATCTCTAACCCCTTCTCTCTTGCTCAAGCCTCCCAACATCCTTGAAGATGGAGAGCCTGAACACCTCTTGATGGCCTGCTTACCAAAAGATAGCACAGACTTCCTTCCCCAGTGTGTCTTCCCTGGGCCAACCCCTTCTTCTTCTCCATTCCTCTGTGTCACTTGGACTTCTACACTTTCTCTAAAACTTCCTGAGGACAGCAATGTTAATGAATGCATTTGGGAAAGAGCCAGAAAATCTTTATATTTCTGTCTTATGATTTGTGAGTGGTGGCAAGAGGGGGTCCAGTCCCTGGACAATAATATTGCTCACTACTCTCTATACTCTTGGGAGTCAGATTGATTGCTGTTATCCTTCTAGTCCTCTTATTAAAAGTTGCCTATTCACTAGCACATTGACTACAAACATTTATTTATTTATTTTACTTTTTAAAATATTTTAATTTTTCTATCACCTTTTATCCTCCCATACTCTCTTCCACCTCCACCAAGCCCTCCCTGCCCCCACAATCACCATCCATAAACATTTGTTTTAAAATACAGAATTTGGGACTTCCAGTCAAGATGTAGTCAGAGGTAGACATGTTTCACCTCCTTACACAACAACAACAAATTACAACTAGACTACAAAATGAATAACACCAGAACTGTCAGAAAATCAAACTGTATGGAAGTCCAACAATCAATGATTTAAAGAAGCCACATTCATCCAGATGGGTAGGAGGGGCAGAGACATGGAGATGGAGCATAGAGGCAAGGAAATTCAGTGTGGTGCAGTGAGACAGTGGTGGCAGTGGAACAGGAATGGACGGTCCTGCATTCACAAGTGGTGTGGTAAAAAGGGGGAAGGGATACCTTGGGAGTAAGCAATGCCAGCCCCAGGCCAGACTGCACAGCCCAGGGTTCCAGCACCAGCAAGATAAATTCCCATAACTTCTGGCTGTAAAAATCAGTGGGGGTTGTGGTGATGGAAGAAACAGCTGAATTTTCAGGAAACTTCACTTAAAGGGCCCACATGGTATTAAAATGTATGCACACCCACCCCCTCTGGGATTCAACACCAGGGCAACAGCTGGAAGGGTGCCAGTTGCATATAGAGAGTGGGTGAAGTGACTGGAAAAGGGGCAAGTGCTGGGCCAATCCCCAGAAGCCAGGCAGTGGCACAGTCCCCTCTCTGAGCCCTTCACCCACACAGAGCCACAAAGCAATGAAGTGGCTGCCCTACCCTGGCTATTACCTAGGGCTCCACTCCACACAAATTACAGGTGCCTTTTACAGGGAGTCAAAGCACATCTACCTAATACACAGAAACAAACAATGGGAGGCTGAAAAATTGAGAAGACAAAGAAATATGGCCCAAATAAAAGAACTAAATGAAACAGAGAGAGCTAACCTATCAGATGCAGAGTTCAAAATATTGGTGATCAAGATGCTGAAAGAACTCACTGAGTATGGCAACAACATAAAGGAAGAACTGAAGATACACTAAGTGAAATAAAGGAAATTTTACACAGAACCAACAATGAAGGGAAGCAAGTCAGGATTCAAATCAATGATACGGAACATAAGGAAGAAATAAACATTCAACCAGAACAGAAAGAAGAAACAAGACTTCAAAAAAGTAAATGAGGATAGTATAAGAAGACTCTGGGACATCTCCACAAGGGCCAACATCTGAATCATAGGAATGGCAGAAGGAGAAGAGGAAGAGCAAGAAATTGAAAAGTTATTTGAAAAAATAATGAAAGAAAACTTCCTTAATTTGGCAAAGGAAATAGACATACAGGTCCAGGAAGAAGAGAGAATCCCAAACAACATGGGCCCAAAGAGGACCACACCAAGACATATCATAATTAAAATGGCAAAGGTTAAATATGAAGAAAGAATCTTAAAAGCAGCAAGAGAAAACAAAGAGTTACTTACAGAGGAGTTCCCATAAGACTACCAGCTGATTACTCAAAAGAAACTTTGCAGGCTAGAAGGATCTGGCAAGAAGTATTCAAAGTGATGAAAAGTAAGGACTTATAACCTAGATTACTCTATCCAGCAAAGCTATCATTTAGAAGAGGACAGATAAAGTGCTTCCCAGACAAGGTAAAGCTAAAGGAGTTCATCATCACCAAGCCATTATTACATGAAATGTTAAAGGGACTTATTTTTAAAAAAAGAAGGTCAAAACTATGGACATTAAAGAGGCAACAAATTGAATCTAAAACAAAAATAAAAACAAAAAAATACTAAGCAAATGCCAGAACAGGAACAGAATCATAGGTATGGAGATCATTTTGGAGAGTTATCAGCTGGGAGGGAGAAGGGGAAGAATGGAGGAAAAGGTGCAAGGACTAAAAAGCCTAATTAGTAGGTACAAAATAGACAGGGGGGCTGTTAAAAATAGTATAGGAAATGGAGAAGTCAAGGAACTTATATGCACAACCCATGAACATGAACTAAGGTGGGGATTGCTGGAGGGAAGTGGAGTACTAGGCAGAAGGGGGCAAAGGGGAAAAATTGGGACAACTATAATAACATAATCAATAAAATATACTTGAAAAATACAGAACTTAGCCGTGGAAGAATTGGGGAAATGGCATTATATCCTGTCCAACAAGATCATTTGCCCATGAGTATTTATGTCCTAATTGGGAAACTGAAGGGACTTACCTGTCATGCAATAACAAAACGTGAGATTCACTCAATTATACCCTCAGGGGTAAAGAACAAGCAGAGAACAGGATACACAGCTAGAACCTACTAGCTAGATGTTTGCAGGGTCCTCACCCTGAAAGAGGGGCTTGGGATGGAAAGCACAGGCTGCTGTGAAAGCCTTGCTGCACATGAAATGCAAACATCTTTGGTGTTTTTCCACACAGGCTAATTAAGATCATTTGGTTTGAAGTTACAGCTTCTGGCTCCACTCTGAGAGGCCTGCTCTTATTTCTTGAATCTGTGCCCATACTCTGTAGGTTTTCTGCATGGCCTGTCTGGTGGGTGACTCTGGAAAATGTTTGCAGAAGCTGTCAGGCATGTGTAGCAGTGAAAGAGTCAACTGTGTACATACAGAAATTCCACAAAAATGGCAGCACCTCACCGGATGTAGATAATATGATTTTTCCAAAGACCCTAATTTAAAGCTTAGTCTGGAGAACCTGGAGACTTTCTGTGTAGACATGGTTTAGGTGTGACATTCTGGGGAGCTGAGCCCCTATGACCTTTCTGGTTTACACTGATTTTAAGAGTGGGTTTTGGAATTAAATCATGATGGTCTGACCACAGCCCTGCTCAAAGCCAAACATTGCACAGGCATTAGGAAGAGGTGCTACTATAGCAGAAGCAGATGATTGTTACCTCTAACCCCCCAAAGTTCTTTCAGACCAAGATGATGTGTCCTATGCTTAGGATGCAGAATTCAGGGTTTTCAACAAGGTACCAAGGAGTATCTGAGCAGAGTCAAAGATGCTTCCCAAATTGGTGCAGTCACTATGGAAAACAGTATAGAAAAAATTAGAAATAGAACTCTCACATGACCCAGCAATTCTACCTCTGGGTATAAGTCCAAAGGAGATAAAATCACTATGTCAAAGATATATCTATATTCCCATGTTTATTGCAGCAGTATTCCCAATAGCCAAGATATGGGAACAACCAAGTGTCTGTCAACAGATGATTGGGTAAATTTAAATTTTTATTTGTGTATTTTACTGTAGTGCTATGACAAGAAAATGACATTTGTGTATGATAGCATACACCTATCAACAGTAGGATGTAATTTCATCACACCACTGCTAAAATGTTTAGCTTTTTGTAGGACACATAAGCATGTAAGATGGCTACAACAAATAATTTTGTTTTATTTTCCTTTAGATAATCTTAATTTTTAAAATCAGTAATAGTTTATCAACCTCGCCCTGACCAGCATGGCTCAGTTGGCTGAGTATCATCCCACAAAGTGAAATGTCACCAATCTGACTCCCTGTGAGGGCACAAGCCTGGGTTTTAAGCCCAGTCCCGGGTTGGGGTGCATGGGAGAGACAACTGATCCATGTTTCTCTCACACATTGATCGATATGTCTCTCCCTTTCTTTCTCTCTCCCTTTTCCTCTCTCTAAAAATAAATAAATAAAATCTTTTAAAAATACTTTATCAACCTCACTGTTAATAGAACTGTAAATGATCTGGGTGATAGGATCTGGGGGGAAGGAGGGAAGAAATCACCCAATTGTCTTTCACTGTAATAGTTGCTAGAGTAATCTCACACACACCAATAAGGAACTGTCATAAAAATTAAGGCTAGTTATTGTTGTTAGTTGCACAATGATAAGGTTTTTTTTCAAAATATTGGTTAGTCCACTTATAATAGGAAAAATGCCCTCTCCACATATGCAGAAGAAAAAAATATTCAGGTTATTTTTGTCCTTGCTATGTCAAAAAGTCAAGTGTACAAAGGTCTACATGTCAAACCTAAAATTATAATTTTAAAAGTCTATTAAAAACAAAAACATCAAGCATTTTATTAATTATGCAGAGGGTATAAAACTGTTGCATAACAATATAGTATGTAACAGTATAAAGCTTTTATGCTGTTAATGCAAATTAACAGCAACCTTGATTTAGAAATGTCTTAGTTGCATCTTTATATATCACACCAGAGAGACAAATACCACAAGATCTGTAGAAACATTTAGTTCTGAGCACTTAAATGGCAGGATAACTTTTTGTATTATAATTCATTACATATAGAATAAAAAAGTAAAATTATATATAATTTATGATACATATAATATCACTTTGCCTTGGTCATTTACCCTCACATTGAAACTGTGTCCTCTCATGAATTATGCTACTCTGCTCTGTTTCTCCTACTTTTTTTTTGAATATTTCTCTCTTATTTTTTGATTTACTTTCTCCTTCAGATCAAGAAGTGTGGACAATGTTCAAGATTAAGTTGTTCTCATGTAGGTCTTCTCTGTGGTCACCCAACCTTAGCAGTTTCATTTGCTTTGATGGCTGCTTTTTGGATGAGTCCCTGATCTGTCTGCCTCTGACATCTCTAAGCTTCAGACTCACTTTTCTACCTGCCTGAGAGCCATATGTCATTTGGATAAATGTTGTCACCTGAAATTCAACCTGTTTAAAAACAAACTCATCCTTTTCCCTAGGTCGATATCCTTTCCCACCCACTGATTTCTTATTTTTCTGATTGGCACCATTTTTCTTAGTTTCTTAGGCTTGAAACCTTAAAGGATGCCTTTGGCACCTTCCTCCAGCTTACCCTTCATATAAAATCAAAGGAATTTTTGGTTTGGGTTCAAGGTGGTTACATAGGAAGATTCTAAACTCACCTCTTCCTACAGACACACTGAATCGACAACTACATATGGAACAATTTCCTCTGGAGAAAACACTAAAATTAGCTGAGTGACTCCTACATACCAGGCAAATGAGGGAAAAAACTCACATTCATGCAGATAGGAGCCGAGACACAATATGGCCATAAACCTCACCCCTGATGCAGCAACCCATAATCAGGAAGGAACTCAGAATCTGGAACTTCTTCCTGAGAAGCAAAGGCTTTGAACCACACATTAGGCACCCCAACTTTTAAGACCTGCACCTGAGAGACAAGCCCCCAAATAACTTAGCTTTGAAAACCAGAGGGGAGAGGGGAGGAAATTTCAGGGGGAAAGGGGAAGGGTTTGCAGGAACAAATATAAAGGACATATGGACAATAATAAGGGGGGTATGGAAACGGGTGGGAGGTGGGGAGGGCTGGGGGCATGGGCTGGGATGGTGGTAAAAGGTAGAAAACTGTACTTGAACAACAACTAAAATTAAAAAAGAAAAAAGAAAACCAGCAGAATTCATGTCCATAAAACCCACAAAGCTATAATAGACTTAGAAATGGCTCCTACAGGTGTGTGTGCTCACACTTACCTGCTCCAGGCAGGGACCAGCATGGAGCCGGATGACTGAGAGGCACCCAGACTTCATGTGAAAGGGCTTATTTGCTTATTTTAAAGCATTGGCCTCAGGGGCAAACATCTAATTTGCTACATATCTAGGGGCCTGCTGGGGTACTCATTAGAAACAGAGGCTGGTGGGATCCATACTTGCATTCTCCCTCTGCCTCACTCTAGCTTGCTGGGATTTCCAAGAAAGGAACCTGTACCCTTTTCTGGTGCCCTGAATTTTTGTGGCTGCTGCCAGGAGATACCTCTAGATCTCCTGGTTCTGGCAGCAAAGGGAATTTGAGTTTCACAGGACTGCAACAACCAGAAAGACAGTTATGGGCTGGCTACCATCTGCAGGGAACACAGAAAGCAGATGAAACACATCCCTAGTCTTTTTGTGAAAGAAATCTACTTGTTTGTCCTGGAGCTTCAGCCTGAGATTCAAGCTACTAGTGTGACACACAAATTTAATAGATGTAGTAAACAGATATAGGCAAAACATGGGATCCAAAAGCAATAGAATACACATTCTTCTCAAGTGTACATGGAACAGTCTCCAGGATATATCAGATGTTAGGATATATCAGTTGCTAAGACAAGACAAGTCTTAAAATAATTTAAGAAGATTGCAGTCATATTGAGCATCTTTTCCAACCACAACAGCATAAAACCAGAAATCAATTATAAGAAGAAAACTAGAAAATCCACAAACATGTAGAAATTAAACAACATGCTACTGAACAACTAATGGGTCAAAAAAAAAGTCAAAAGAGAAATCAAACAATGAGACAAATGAAATCAACCTTGAGACAAATGAAAATGGAAATTTATTAAAATTTATATGATGCAGCAAAGCAGTTCTAAGAGGGAACTTCATATTAATAAATGCCTCCATCAAGAGACAAGAAAAATCCGCTCTGCTGGTATGGCTCATTGGGTTGGGTGTTGTCCCACAAAGTGAAAAGTCACCAGTTTGATTCACGGTCAGAGCATATATCACAGGTTCAGTCCCTGAACAGGGAGTGTGCAAGAGGCAACTGACCAATGTTTCTTCCTCCCATCAATGTTTCTCTCCCTTTTTTTCTCCCTTCCTTCCCCTCACTCTAAAAATAAAATTTAAAAGTCTTTAAAAAAAGGAAACAAGAAAAATCCCCAGTAACTACCTAACTTTACACTTCAAGGAACTAAAAAAAAAAAAAAAAGAAAGAAAGAAAAAAGCAAAGGCCAAAAGTTAGTAGAAGAAAGAAAATAACCATCTTAGCAGAAGTAAATGAAATAGACACTAAAAAGACATTAGAAAACATCAATGAAACTAAGAGCTTGTCCTCTGAAAACAAAACAATTTATTTGTTCTTTCAAAAGAAAAACAAATTGACAAACCTTTAGTTAGACTCCACAAGAAAAAAAATAGAACTCAAATAAGTAAAATCAGAAAGTAGAGAGGAGATGTTACAAGTAATACCCTGATACTACCTGAAATACAAAGGATCATAAGAGACAGCTATGAACAATTATAGACCAGCAAATTGGACAACTATGAAAAAATGAATAAATTCCTAGAAACTACAACTTATCCAAGCTGAAACATGAAGAAACAGAAAATCTGATAGCCCAAGTACTATTGGGCTATTAATTACTAATTAAAAACCTTCTAACAAACAGAAGTCCAGGAT
The DNA here is from genome assembly GCA_004027475.1 of Anoura caudifer. Classification (NCBI taxonomy): domain Eukaryota; kingdom Metazoa; phylum Chordata; class Mammalia; order Chiroptera; family Phyllostomidae; genus Anoura; species Anoura caudifer. The sequence continues at coordinate 41,960 of PVKU01005847.1, read as the reverse complement.
GAGATGGCTCCACTGGTAGATTCTATCAAACATTAAAAAAAGAATGAATACAAATCCTTTTCAAACTCTTTAAAAACAAAATAAAAGATGAGAGAATTCTTCTATATTCATTTTATGAGGCTAGAATTATCCTGATACCAAACATACAAGCATGCTACAAGTAAAAAAATTACATGCCAATAACCCTGATAAACAGATGCAAAAATCTTCAAGAAAATATTATCTAATTAAATTCAACAATACAGTAAAAGGATCATATTACGTGGTAAAGGTGGGATTTATTCCAGGGATACAAGTATGGCTCAACAACTTCAAACACATTAATGTGATATACCACATTAACAAAATAAAGAATAAAAATCATATAATCATCTAAGTAGATGCAGAAAAAGCATTTGACAAAATGGGTAATGTTGTAACATAAAAAAAGGCTGTATATAATAAGCCCACAGCTAACATCTTAACTCAATGATTAAAAGCTGAAAGCTAAGATGAGGAACAAGACAAAGATGCCCATTTTCACCACTTTTATTCAACACAGTATTGGAAGATCTAGTCATAGCAATTAGGCAAGAAAAAGAAGTAAAAGGCATCCAAGTTGGGAAAAAAAGTAAAACTCTCACTATTTGCAGATGACATGGTATTGTGTACAGAAAACCCTAAAAACCCCACCAAAACTGTTAAAATAAATGAATTTAATAAAGTTGCAGAATTCAAAATCAATACCCCAAAATCTGTTGCATTTCTATACACTGGTAATAAACTATCAGCAAGAGAAATTTAAAAAGCAATCCCATTTGCTGTTGCACCAAAAAGAATAAAATATCTAGGAATAAATTTAACCAAGCAGCCAGTTAAAGACTTGTACACTGAACCCTGTAAGACATTAATGAAAGAAATTGAAGACACACATAAATGGAAAGATATTCCATATTCAAGGATTGGATGAATTTATATTTTTAAAATGTTGATACTACCCAAAGCAATCTGTAGATTTAATATAATCCCTATCAAATTTCAATGGCATTTTGCCCAGAAATAGAACGAACAATCTTAAAATTTTTATGGAACCACAAAAGACCCTGAATAGCCAAAACAATCTTGAGAGAGAAAAACAAACCTGGAGGCAGCATGCTCCCTGATTTCTAACCATATTCTAAAGCTATATTAATCAAAATAGTATGGTATTGGCACAAAAACAGACACACAGACCAACGGGGCAGAATTGAGAGTCCAGAAATAAACCCATGCATATGAAGTCAATTAATGCATGACAAAGGTGCCAAGAATACATAATGCGGGAAAGAGTTTCTTCAATAAATGATGTTGGGCTGCTCTGGCTGGGTTGCTCAGTGGATTGAGCGCTGGCCTGTGAACCAAAAGGTCACTGGTTAAATTCTCCATCAGGGCATATGTCTGGGTTGTGGGCCAGGTCCCTGATTAGGGGCACACAAGAGGCAGCCAACTGGTGTTTCTCTTTTACATTGATGTTTCTCTCCCTTTTTTTCTCCCTCCCTTCTCTTCTCTCTGAAAATGAAATAAACAGAATCTTTTTAAAAAAGGTTGCATGTGTGATTCCCAGTCAGGACATGTACCTAAGCTGTGGGTTCAATCCCTGGTCAGGTTCATGTGGGAGGCAACTGACTGATGTTCTCTCTCTCTCTCTCTCTCTCTCTCTCTCTCTTCCCCCACTTTCCTTTTTCTCTAAAAATCAATGAAAACATATCCTCGGGTGAGGATTAAAGAAAATAGTGTTGGAAACACTGGACCATTATCTTACACCATACACAAAAATCAACTCAAAATGGATTAATGTGTTGGATGTAGGACTTGAAACCATTAAACTCCTAAAAGAAAACACTGATGTAAGCTCCTTGATGTTGGTCTTGGTGATGATTTTTGGGATATAACACCAAAAGCAAAACAACAAAAGCAAAAATAGAGAAGCGGGGCTACTTCAAACTAAAGAGCTTCTGCACAGCAAGGGAAAGCACCAACACAATGAAAAGGTAATTTACTAAACGGGAAAAAATATTTGTAACAAATATGTTTGATAAGAGGTTAATATCCAAAATAGATAAAGCACTCACAACTCAATATCAATCAACCAACAAAATTCTATTTAAAAATGGGCAGAGGATCTGAATAGAAATTTTTTCAAAAAGGACATAGAGGCAGTCAATAGGGACACAAAAAGGTGCCTAACATCACTAATCACCAAAGTAGTACAAATCAAAACCACAATGAGGTACCACCACACACCTGAATGGCTCTTTTCTAAAAGAAAAAATAATAAGTGTTGGTGAGGATATGGAGAAAAAGGAACCCTTCTGCAATGTTGGTGGGAATGTAATTTAGTACAATCACTATGGAAAATAGTATGGAGGTTCTTCAAACAATTAAAAATAGAACTAGAATAAAAATAGAAATGCAATCTCATTTCTGGGAATTTATTAGAAAGAAATAAAATCAGTAAGATATATGCACCCTGAGGTTCATTGCAGCATTATTTACAATAGTCAAGATGTGGAAACTATCTAAATGTGTATCGATGAATGTGGGTATATATATGAATCGGAATATTATTCATCCATAAAAATAAATGAAATCTTGGCATTTGTGACAACATGGGTAGACTTTGAGGTTATTATGCTAGTGAAATTATTCAGACAGACATCAACAAATGCTATGTAATCTCGCTTATATATGGACTATAAACAACAACAACAACAAAGCCAAACTAACAACAACCAACAAAGCAAGGTCATGGATATAGAACATAGATTGGAGGTTGCTAGAGGTGGTGTGAGGGGGTGGAGTGTGGGAAATGGGTGATGGGGGTCAAAAAGTACAAAATTGCAGTTATAAAATAAATAAGTCATTGGGATGTAATGTACAGCATGGTGATTAAAGTTAATGATACTATGTTGCAAATTTAAAGTTACTAAGAGAATAGATCTTAAAAATTCTTATCACAAGAAAAAAAATTTTGTAACTATGTATGGTGACAAATGTTAACCAGACATTGTAGTGATCACTTTGCAATATATATGATTATCAAATCACAATGTTGTATACCTAAAACTAACATAATGTTATATGTCAATTATACCTCAATAAAAATTATATAGTCAAATCTGTCAGTCTTTTTGTTTTGTTTATGATTTAAAATTATATTTGATATCATAAATTTTTATAATACTCAAGATTATAGAAATAGTCATCTTAGTTTTCTGTTACAACTTTTTCATTTGCTGGTATGGCTCAATTGGTTGGTTGTTGTCCTGCAAACCAAAAGGTTGTAAGTTTGATTCCCAGTCAGGGCACATGCCTGGGTTGTGGGTTCAGTCCCTGGTTGGGGCATGTATGAGAGGCAACTCAATGGATGTTTCTCTCTCACATCAATACTCTCCCCCTCTCTTTTTCTCTCCCTTCCTCTCTCTCTAGAATCAATAAAAGAAAAAAATTTTTTAAGAACTTTATCATTTTACTTTTTAAGCTTACATTCTAGTCCCAATCTGACCTGGAGTTTCAGACATAAACTTTAGCACATCTAATTGCCTGCTTAACATCTTCACCTCAGTTTCTGACAGTCATCTCACAGTTCCTAAGGCCAAATAAGAATTCTTCAAGTCCCCTTCTACAGATCTGTTCTTTCTCCAGTTTTCCTGTCATTAGTAGGTGGCACTGCCATTTCCCCAGTTGCTTGAGCCAAAAACTCATCCATCATAGTACTGTTCTCCCTGTGTCTCATTCCCAACATCAAATTTACCAGCAAGTTGGGTCAAGCCTACCTTCAAACCACATCCTAAATCCATCCATTGTCTCTCCTGCCACTGTTACCGTCTGAGCCTGAGCAAGCAGCCTCTCTTTCCTGGACTGCTATGACAATCTTGTCACTGAGATAATTTCTTCCATTCCCTGCCACACACGCGCACACACACACACACACACACACACACTTCATTCTCTACATAGCAGCCAAGGAGATATTTAGAAACTGAACACCAAATCATATAACTTCCTTACTTGAAATTCTATTATTACTGATGAAATAAGATCTAAAGCCTTTGCCATAGACTCAAGGCTCCATAACGCTCAGTGCCACCAATATGGGGTGAGCTCTAGTTCTTTTTCCTTTCCCCTGGGCTCCACTGTTCTCCAAATAGCTGCTTTGGGGCCTTCTGTTGTTCCATCTGCTTAGATTTATCTTCTCTCAGATCTTTACATAGCTGGCTGCTTCTTCATTCAGATCTCAGTGAAAATATTGCCTTTTCAGTGAGGCTTTCTCTGATACCATATAAATTAGCCCCAGTCATTGTCTTGCTCTGTCCTGTTTTATTTCATCATAGCACTCATTATTACCTAATATTTTCTTTATTTGCATATTGTCAGAGTACAAACCAAATGAAAAGACTTCACTAAGCAGTAGGCACCACTCAGAAAGCTTCACATACAGGTCATGATGGGGCTGGCACTTTGGAAGACTCACTCACTCAGTAAATGGGAAGGCAAACCCGAGTGGGTGAAAGCAAACAGAGGACCCAGGGGGAGCCAAGGAGGCTGGTGGTGAGCCTGAAGCTCTCAAGGTCAAGCTCTGTGCCTTGTGGCTAAGTCAGGATGGGTACTCGCCGTCAAGGTCTAATTTAACCTGTTAGAAACATGCTCGGAGGAGCCAGCTGCTTAGTCCCTTGGACCTGTGACAGATGAAAAGGTGGGAGTTCAGCAAACAAGACCCATTGGAGAGGAAGCCCTGCATTTCCTCTGTGTTCTTTCTTTTTTTAAGCTTCAAACTGAGAAGGAAAAAAATCTGATAAATATATTCTCTTTTGAATTTCCTGTCTGCCCTTACCCAGCTCTCAGCAAGAGAAGCCAAGTTCTCCTAACCTCTGTGAGGAAGGCCAATAGGCTGACAGCTGGATATCAATATTTACATTCTGTTATCACATCTGTTGAAGAACCCCAGGCCAAAGTAGCTAAACTGAATTATTCTAGTTTTATCTCTCCACTGCTGTGTTCTGAAAAAATACTTCCTCTTTTTTGAAAGCACGGGTTTTGTTAAGGTCAACATATTTTTTTTTCTTCAAATATCATAAAGACGCCTCACGCCAAGTGTTAACCCTTCTCTAGCTCAATTGGCACTCAGTATATCTGAAGTGCAAACTGATTGACATGACGTGTTATAAGCCAACATTAAAACAATCTGCCATCTGCAAGACACATCTCTAACACGTCAGTAAACAACAAGAAAAACAGACTTTAAGTGACTACTGACATGAGTCAGCTGTGAGCAGCAGCGAAGGAAAAACACATGAAGGGTCCAGAGGCCTTTCTGGGACTTAAATTTTGTTCAAAAGGAACTGCCAAGTGAAACTTTAGGAGAGTCGGCTGGCCACCCAGTGTAGAGACAGTGCTCTAGATGCATTCCACAAATCATGGGAAGGTTGCCAGGCATGCACTTTCATTGGGAAAAGAAAAAAGAAAACCCCCCACAGAACCTCTATAATATATACCCTTGGCTAGATATTGCCATGATATCAAGTGCCAGATAGCTTAAACAGTTTACCTTTCTTCAGACTCATACTTTTTTTTTTTTTTAATTTTCCTTTTCTTCTCCCATTTTAATCTATGAGATATGCATAGATGCTGTTTGGAACAATCCAGATTTATTTAGAGTGTCCTTATTTTCTGCATTGTACACGGTTGGTTTACATGGGGTCAGTGCTTAGTAGGCAGCTTTGCTAAGGGATTTCTCTCTCTTGCAAATAATATAAACATCCATGTCTATTTTACAAAATGTGAAGATGGAAGAAAATATCTTTGGTCTGTTAGTTTGGCCTTTTAATTAGTTTCTCCTTCACACACACGGTGTCATTTCAAGCACATTGACTCCATGTCATTCTCCCTTAATCCTGTGTTCAAGGGTCCCACCACTGCCCACCAAGATCTGAGTAGAACTTGTTCAGAGGCTGGTTGGCAAGGCGTGTGACAGCATGTTTCCTCACATGCAGCAACAGCAGCCAACAATGGGGCACTGCTGTGCATGGACCTGCATCCTCAAAATCACTGTCAAAGGAAGTGGCTCTTCATGTGTCACTGTTGGCATGAAGGCACAACAGCTTCTTGAACATCAGTGTAGAACTGAGGAACAGGCCCACCATTTCTAACTAGAATTGTTTTTTTTTTTTTTCCCTCTGGAAACCACGGAATTTGAACACTGTTTAATGGGCACTTTTTCCATATTTTGAGTTCAGCAATAATTAACTGTATTCTGCACTTTAAACCTGGTGTGTCATGGACATTTGTAGGAGGCTATTTTGTGTTTTTGTTTTGTTTTGTTTTTGACAGCCCAGCATTGGAACCCCTCTGTGTGAGGAATTCCCTATCTTGTGAGTGTTATATGGGAAGCATTGCTGAAAAGTCCAGATCTTCTGTTCTTAGTCTTGTTTGCAGTTGGGGGCAGATGTATAACCTGAGCTTGACCAATACAGTTACCAGAGACATGAATTAAATGCCAGGGAGGCAGCAGCGTGGGCCTGGCAGTATGGGTGTGGGGCACCAAGGGGGGCCGCAGGGGTGCTGCAGGGATACCACTGGCCCCATAGGTGGTTCCTTGGCAGCATTCAATACAGTTCCTTCTGTTTCCTATCATCCTGCTTCCTGTGCATTCCCCAAAACTGGTTCTCCAACATCCCCAGCCATCATCTGGGCTTTCCAGTACTTCAACACATTTAAAAAATCATCCAGGACCCATATCCATTGTTCCTTACCGGCCAGGGAAATGAAAGAGCACTCCACACATGGCAACGGTCCAAATCTGAGTCTTCCTAGGAAATACGTTTCGTCATAAACACCAGGTGGACTTCAAGGCCCTACCTTGGCCCAGGTCCTCTCTTGTATTACCAGCATTGTGCTCCTGTCTTCAAAGGCAGCTTAATTCTTATCACCATTCTTTTTGATGGTAGACCAAATCAGAAACACCATTCACATGGAACAAAATAAAAAGAAACATCAATGTTCATAGCTAATTCTGAGAACAGACTTGCTGGGGTATTTAAGAGATAAGTTCTCAAGGCTTAAACTGCTTGATTCCATTTCCCTTGACTTCCTCAGTAATATAGCTTTCGAACTACCCTTGACTTTTTTTAGAGCAACTCTGCAAGCTACCACCTCTTTTTTCAGTAGCTTATTTTAATTAAAATAAAGATTTTTTTAAGCATTGCTCAAGGTATTATATATTTTAAAATGTAATATTTGCCCTGGCTGGTGTAGCTCAGTGGATTGAGCATGGGCCTGTGAACCAAAGGATCGCGGTTCAATTCCCAGTCAGGGCACATGCCTGGGCTGCAGGCCAGTTCCTGGCAGGGGATGTATGAGAGGCAACCACACATTGATATTTCTCTCCCTCTCTCTTTCCCTTCCCCTCTAAAGATAAATAAATAAAATATTTAAAATAATTATTTTCGTGAATCATTGTTTAATGTTTGTTTGACAAAACTTCTTACTATTTCCACGTCTACCATCCAAACCTAGCCCCCGAATTGGCCTCCCTAACTTCAACCATTTCGTTGCTCCTTCACCCTGCTCTTGCCACACCAGCTTCCTTACTACCATGCTGCTTCAGCTCACCAGGCATGCTCCTACTCAGGAATCTTGGCAATTTCTATTCCCTCTACTTGAAATCTCTTTCTCTAGATATTCCCAAGTCTCAACCCTGGCTTTGATTAGATCTACGCTGACGTTTTGAAGACCCTCTCCTTGACTTCCCCATCTATCTTTCAATTGTTTCCAAGCCCAGATGTAGGGAGGGGTTAGGTTGTTATTTTTTGACTCCTCAAGCCCTAAGGGTATTTTATAGTTTGTATTACTATTGTAAATGGAAGCTTTTAAAAATTTATGTTTCCTAATTATATAGGAATGTAATTTATTTGGTAGTTGCTCTTGTACTCAGGAAGGTTGGTGAGCATTTATATCAGTTCTAATAGTTAATCTGTAGATTCCCTCCAAATTCCTATGCTTTCAATCATGTCATCTGATGCCAGTTTCGTTTTTCTTTTCAAATCTTTGCATTTTTTAGTTCTTTTTTTGTCTTACTGGGTAGGACCTCTCAAACAATATTGAATAGAAACAGTGATAGCTGGCATCCTTGTCTTGTTCATAACTTTAAAGGACATGTTTTCAATAGTGCACCATTAAATATGACATTTGCAGGAGGTTTTTCCTAGGTACCCTTCACCATAATGGGAAAGTTCCTTTTTATTGTATTTTTCTGAGAGAGATTTTAAAATCATAAGTGCATATTGAAGAAAATGAAGACAGTATTGCCCTACCACATATTAATGTCTTACAAAGTTACAACCAAGAGTGTGGTACTAACACTAAGATAGATAGAACAATGGCAGACTTATAGTCTATAAACAGATGCAAATAAAAATAAGAACTTGGATGATTTATTCTGGTTCCCTTTATTTTTCGTATTTTCCTTGTATTCTGTTAAACTTTTACCTTAAGTATCTTTATGGCTTCTCTTCCCAGTTCATTGCGGTCATGTCTTCTTGCACCCTATTGAAAAAGCAGTTTTGTGAAATTTTCTTTTGAGTTCTGCAACAGGTTATTTTCAGAGATTTCTCTGACTCTTCTCGATGATGTTCATTTTTTCTTTTATTTCTTATTCTGGAAGAAATGTTTCAAAGCTGCTTAGGAGCTCATAATATATGATGTATTATTTTTTCTAAGCTCCAGTTTCCTCATCTATAAAAAAGACAATAAGAACTCCTATAACACTGGGTGTTTGAAAGGAATAAATGTGCTCCTGTGTGTAACATGCCTGTCACAGTGCCTAGCACTGAGCAGCACTCCATAAGTTTAGCTTCAACAAATACATCCAGGTTTGTTTCTCTTTATTCCTCTTCAATCAAGGCAAGTTCTTGGACAAGACGTGTGCATTGTCTTTTGCCCTTGTGTAATGCTTGAATCTTGTTCCAGGTCTGCAGTGAGAGGGTAGGCTGAGGAGCACAACATCATTCCAATTTCTAGCTCTTAGTAGGCTTTCACACAGTGCATTTCTAGTATGTTGAATAGATAATTTCTACCATATTGTTTGGTTCACTTATCCTCTGAACCAAAGTTGTGCATAAGAAATTAAAATCCACTCACTGCAATAAGGTTATTCTATCTCATTCCATAGCCCTTCCATCCACAGAGAATGTTATTCCTAATGTATGATATTCACAGAAGAGTAAGCGTATACTGGAAGAATGTCAGCTCATAATGATGATGATGACAATAATGCACAATGATAATGTTTATTGAGCATTGCATTGCAAATGCAATAAAGTCCCCAGTTAACTCATAGATATTTGAATCAGCAACTCCTCAAGCAAAAAGGCACTATAAAACTGTAGTGCTCTCAGTAGGGACCTACGTTCCTTGGATATATCACTCTCGTATTGGTTCTTTCAGTCTTGATTGCGCCACCTTTGTTGGGGGCACTCAAAGCCTGGAACTTCAGTCTGTCTATTAAGCTTGGATGTACACTGCTAATCACAGAAGGGACACACTTAACAACAATAACAAGAATTAAAAACCATCATACACAGATTTCAATGATGGTTGTGGAAAACTAAAGATACATGGGATATAAGAAACCAAAGGTGTTTTTAAAGCCACTATTACATCTAAAATAGTATAAAGGTTATTATATATACTTACTAAAGATAAGTTAAAATAAAATAAGTGAAAGTGTTCAAAGTGGGGCAGCCTCCTGCTAAATATTCAGCCAGCTTATAGATAAATACCTCATTTTCTTTCCATACATTTTTAAAGAGGAAAGTTCAGGGTTAGGGAGTAAATTTAGCACAAAAATCTTGGACAGGCGCAAGCTCCAAGCATGCTGAGATCTCAGCATCAGGCTAATCTACAATGGGCAGAAACAGACTTTGGAAAACTAATTGAGATGTAGAATTGTGTATAGTAACCCCAGGATTGATCTGGACTTGTTTTGGTATCAAGGGTGGTTTAACTCAGAGGACAGAGAATGGCAACAGAACTGCGGTGGTGTCCTGATTGCTAATGGTATATCTGGTTAGGAACAAAATCTTAGCTCATTCCTGGGGGACATAATCTCTAGGAACAGTGATGGTAAACACCAGTCAGAGTACCAGAACCTTGGTTTAAGTTGAAGTTCAGGGAAGGCTCAGGTCCTTGTGCAAATAAGAAAACCAAGAGGGATGCCCAGTGAACACTGTAAGAATAGGCCTGTGTGTGCCCAGAGTGCCTATGTGTAGGTTTTCTCTATAAGATTAAATCTGTATTTCAGCAGCAGATGGATAAGTTTACTCAATATGACTACCTTACTGGGGTTAACTACAGCATTCACTAAGAGCTTCCTCAGCTTCCTTGCCTACAGTTGAGTGGGACTAAACCATTCTGACTATAATGGAGCTTTACTTTTTCAAGCCTGAAAAAGTATTGGAGCAAGACAGAAATCCTATTCTAATGAGTGAAGTACATGCAGATTAGGTACTATGGATAATCCAAAGGAAAAATATGGCTGCATTACTCCCAGTATAAAAGCACATAGAAGCAAATTTACTTTAAGTAAATTTTTAAGTAAAAACAGTATGCTATTTTGTCATTAACCAGAACACTTTATTTGTATTTGTTTGTTTGTTTGTTTTAGAAAGAGGGAGAGTGAGGGAGAGAGAGAGAAACATCAATTTGTTATTCCATTTATTCGTTCATTTGTTAATTCTTGTATGTGCCCTGACCGGGGATCAAACCCACAACCTTGGCTTGTTGGGATGATACTCTAACTAGCTAAGCTATCCAGGCAGGATAATAGCATGCTATTTTGAAGAACAGATGATATTTAATAAATGTTAATAAATACAGTGGAGTAAAAATAGTCTCCTCAATAAATGGTGGCCAGAGAACTGAGCTTGTACATGCAAAAAAATGAAACTAGACACCAACTTACACCATATACCAGAATAAACTCAAAATGGATAAAAGACTTAAATCTAAGGTGTGATACCATGAAGGTCCTAGCAGAAAACAGGCAGTAAAATTTCAGATATCCCACGTAGCAATATTTTTGCCAATATATATCCTAGGGCAAGGGAAATAAAGGAAAAAATAAACAAATGGGACTACATCCAACTAAAAAGCTTCTGCACAGCTAAAGAAACCAACATCAAAATGAAAAGGAACCAAATGTACGGGTGAGCACATTTGCCAATGATGCATCAGACAAGGGTGTAATCTCCAAAATATATAAAGAACTCATACAACTCAACACCAGGAGGACAAACAATCCAATTAAAAAATGGGCAAAGGACCTGAATAGACATTTCTCCAAGTAGAATAAATACATGGCCCATAGACATATGAAAAGATGCTCAACATTAATAGCCATCAGAGAGAGGTAAATTAAAGCCACGATGAGAAATCACCTCACACCTGTCAGAATGGCCATCATTAACAAATCAACAAACAAGTGCTAATGAGGATGTGGAGAAAAGGGAAACCTAGTGCACTGTTGGTGGAAATTCAAACTGGTGCAACCACTGTGGAGAACAGTATGGAATTTCCTCAAAAAATTAAAAATCAAACTGCTTTTTGACCCAGCAATTCCACTATTGGGAATATACCCTAAGAATACCAAAACACCAGTTCAAAAGAACTTATGCACCTCTATGTTCATAGAAGAGCTATTTACAATAGCCAAGTGCTGGAAACAGCCTATGTGCCCATCAGTAAATGAGTGGGTCAAAACACTGTGGTACATTTACACAATGGAATACTACACAGCAGAAAGAAACAAGGAATGCCTACCTTTTTGTGACAACATGGATTGATATGGAGAGCATTATGTTAAGTGAAATAAGGCAGGTGGTGAAAGACAAATACCATATGATCTCACCTATAAGTGGAACCTAATCAACAAAACAAACAAGCAAGCAAAATATAACCAGAGACTTTGAAATTAAGAACAAACATATAGTAACCAGAGGAGAGATGGAAAGGGATAATGGGGAGAAAAAGGGGAGGGGTTTTCAGGAACATGTATAAAGGACACATAGACAAAGCCAAAGGGGGGCAGGATCAAGGAGGGGAAATAGGGATGGCTGTGGTGTTGGGGACTGGTGGGGAGAAAATGGAGACAACTATACTTGAACAACAATTAAAAAATGTGAAAAAAAAGGACTCATGGACACAGATAACAGTGCAGTGAAAAGGAGGTGGGTAGAGATGGAAGAAGGTATTGGGGGGCCAATGATAATGAAAAATACAACAAAAATGAACTATTAAAAATAAATAAAAATTAAAAAATAATTAATAGTGTGTTTAAGGGTGTCAGTAGAGAAAATTAAAAATAAGAAGTAGATAAGTAGGAACTTGTTAAAGGCATTTGATACTTTCAGTTTAGCAGAAATATGAGGATCAGATTAAACCTCATTTTGAGAATAATAATTACAAGATAATGTGGAGGAAATTCATCCTCTTTGACTACAACTCCCCTGTATGTAGAAACAAAGAATTCTAAAAAAAAAAAAAAAACAGTATCTCTCCAACTGAGAGCTGAGAGTCTGCATGATGCCTGAATGGAATTTTAAAATAAAGAAAGCAAAGCTGAAGAAGTCTGAATCGAATAGCCCATTTAATGGTAACATGCAAATCAGGTTGGATTATAGGCTACAGATGGTACAGGTTTCTCTACCCCATTCATCATTAACTGGTTGATTTATTAATTCAATCAGTAAATATGTATTGAGCATCTACTATGCACTGACACTTTGCCAGGCACTCTTCAAAATTTTCATCTAAAATGAACAAACTCTTCTTTACTTTTATCATCTCCAAATAACCATTTCAATTTCTTACCATGACTGAGCCATAAATGTCCCATAGGGATCCTGTGTCTTCTACAGTCCTCTCCAACAGAGGACCATCCTAAACACCCCCTTCCCCGGACATTATTTCCTCTCCCTTTTGTAAAACTCCTGCTCCTTAGAAAATTAACTGTCTGCTTATACCTGCCTTTTCCCCTCCCCAGCAATCATCTACTGCTCCTCATTCATGTCCAGTGGATGGTTCAGGCTTCCTTTACCTCAGCTCCTGTCACCATCTTCAGTCATTTCAACACAAGCTTAGGTGACCTATCAACTAGTTATTCAACAACTTGAATGTCTCCTCTTTGGTTACATTCCCTTTTCCCCTTTGATGAGCCACTTCCAAATCACTCCTAGATCAGGAACTGCATCACATCAATGATACTAATGAATGTCCGCCCCCTTCCAACAATTGTCACGTCCTTCTATTTCAAGTACTTAGAGTACAACAGTTTTTGTCTTTGCCTCTCCTTTCTTTCTTTTCTTTCCTTTTCTTTTTTCTCTTTCTCTCCCTTTCCCTTTTTTATCTTTTTAATCGATATTCTTCCACTTTCTAGCTACCACCTGTCTCCTGTATTCAATTCCTCCTCTATTCACTTTAAAATAAAGTATTGTGGTTAGATACCTTAATAAACTTTCACACTATTTCTAATTCTTCTGCAGGTTTTTTGGTGTCTTAGGTGTGTTACCTGCAAAAATGAAAAAAATTTTAGATTCCTATTTTCCAATTCTTGTGCCTTTATTTTTTTAATATTTTTTATTTAAGACATACAGTGAAGTAATGAACAAATGCAATGCAATAGTAGAGTTTCTCTGAAAATCTAATCCAAATAGTGCCCCATTCTCAATCTCCAAGGCAAATTCTTTAGTCTAAGTCACCATTACCTTTTTACTTGATCAAATAATCTCGCCTCCAAAGTGGACTCCTCAATTCTGTTTCTCTCCATCTCTTCTGCACGTAACAGCCAGAGTAATCTTTTAAAAATATAATCTAGGTTATGTCATTTCCTTGCCTTAAACCTTTCATTGGTTTATAATTGCACCTAGAGTAAAATCCAAAACTTTTAAGAGAGTCTACCTCTTCAAGCCCTTCTTTTCTCAGGAGATCTTCTCACACTACTTTAATTTCCCAAAGATTACAAAGCTTGCCTGCCTCAAAGTCCTTCTCGGTGGCTGTTCCTTCTTCCTAGAATGCTCTTTTCCTATTGCACTCCTACTCAGAACTCTCCAAGGTAGGACCTCCTATTCTAGAAATTCAGTCAGCTTATTCTTTTTATAATATTTCATATAATTCATCATTTTTCTTTCAGAACATGTACTACCTTTTGTAATTATATATATTTATTTGTGTGGCTACTTAATATATGTCCCTCCCATTATACTAAAAGCTCTGTGTGTTTATCCCCTCATCGTTAGCCGCTGGCAATTTGCCCAGAAAATACTGTACTCTTAATAAATATTTATTAAATGGATAATGAGGATATAAAGATGAATAAGACACACTCCTGGCTCAGAAAATGCACATACAAATCTTTCCCTCCAGTCTCAATTATTTGTTTTCCTTACCAGGATTACAAATGGCAATAAGAGCAAGATGACATCCATGATCCTGACCTCATATTCCTTACTGAGAGGAACTTAGGTCAGAAATTGACTAACATAAGCATTTACAGCAGCCTGAATCTGGGCCTGAAAATGGCAGGAGAAGCAGGATAAATGGGGGACACAAAATAAATACAGGATTTGTTCATTGCCCATCCAAATCTGGAATCTAGGACAGCTAAATTACCCATGATTGGAATTTATTGGAGTATAGACCTAAACATTTCAATACTTATATTCCTTTTCACACACATTATATCTCCCTTAACTTCTTTAGAAATACAAGTACTTTTAATAGTGTTGCACGTGAGTAGCTAAGGGAAGAATCCAGACTTTTGCCCAAAGGAAAAATAAGTGGCAGCAGTTGTTAGCTTCCAAAGCCAGAAGCAGCCCAGGTTACTTGAAAACAAATGTGAAGTTCCACAAGTTTAAATATAGGTCGAATGGCAAACGTTTGTTCATTTTTAGGGATTCCATCTTTCTTCCAGTCTTGAATGACAAACCATGTTTCCTCATATTCCTAGATGCCTGCACCGGAGCCTCAAATCCCAACCTCTCCTTCCTCTCCTGAGACCTTCACTTTGCAGCATCTCGTACCTTCAGCCTTGCTTTCTCTCTCCGTTGGAAATATTTCTCTGAGCTATAAATATGCTTGTTTCTTCTTTCCCAAAGTTCATATTATCTTCTGGCTATAATATAATTTATATCTTCCTTTCTCCTTAAGGCCTTTCCATTTTCATACCTCCCACTCCTTAACCCACTGCAATCTGGCTTCCACCACTCATGAGAACGCCCTCTGGAATGACTTCCTACCTGACAAATCCAAAGAGCTTTTTCTAGTCATTATTCCAGTGGTGACCCAGGAAACAATGAACAACTAGTTCTCAGAACAGGAGTCAAGGAGCCCGGATTAGTAGTGCATTCCACTTTCAGTGGTGCAAATATGTTCACCAGGGCTCATTTCAGCTACCAACTTGGTGCCAACAGGCTTACAAAACTGAAAATTTAACATTGGGTCTGTGAGTCATTACAAGCCTTCTAAACCTGCTGTTACATGGGTATCTGTTGATCAATACTTGTTTCAACTTCCCATTCTCTTGCATTATATGACACCAATACCTTTGAGACCCCCCTCCTACTTTTTTGACCATTTCTTGCTTTTTATATTTTTGACTCTTTTTTCTTCTGTTGCTTAGGAGTTGAGTTTCCTTCCTTGGGGTCTATACTTTGTCCAATGCTGTTCTTGCTCAACAAACTTTCCTGGTGAAATCAAATACAATCTTACTGTTTCAAACATATATCAATTACACAGAAGTTCTACCCTAACTGTCTGGTGGATATCTCTAAGTCAGACAGACTCCTCAAACCCAAAATGTCATAATCTTTCCCATAATCTGGCTTTACTACCTCTGTTTAATCTATAAAACACTGCTTTAGCTCCTAAATAATTCTTAAATTTATCTGTGCCTCTGCATTCCTATCACTTTTGCTAGTTCTAAGAGCTGGAATAATCTATAAATCAATCTATGAGATTCAAAGTAACGATGTCCCTCCCTAATGTCAGATGGTTCAGTGGGGCACCATCACTTGCTGGCAGCATTTCTCAAGATCTGTGTTGTGTTGTAAGGGGGAAGAAAAAGGTTTTGCAGTCAAATAAGTCTAGGAGTCACTGAGTTGAACAAAACAAAGTTTTGTTTTAATTTGTTTTCAATTTTCAGAACCTTTAATATGCCAATGTGCATTAGGGATTTCTGAGAAGAATGGAATATTCAGGGATTTTCAAATATATTTGACCAGCTTAAATTTTTATTTTTTAGTGGGAGGAGGGGATGAATTAAAATACTATTATCTGAAAAAAAGTCAAACAGAGAAACATAGAATAAAAATTGGTAGGCAGGGCTGGGGGAAGAGTACATAGGGAGAGGCTGGTAAAAGGGTACGAACTTTCAGCTCTACAATGAGTGAAGTCTGAGGGTCTAGTGTGTAACACGGTGACTGTAGTTGGTAGCACCGTACTGTATAACTGAAATTTGCTAGGTAAGCAGAACTTAAATGTTCTCACCAAAAAAAAAAATCGAGGGGAAAGTTTTGTGAGGTGATGGATATGTTAATTAACTCGATGGGGGAAATCTTTTTACAATTATACACATATTGAATCATCACATTGTACACATTAAATACCTTATAATTGTATTTGTCAATAACATCTCAATAAAGCTGAAAAAGAAAACAAACCATGTTACTTGGGAGTTGAATTCAATCCCTCCCCTGTTGTAACGGTCTTGAACAAAGCCTTCCTTAAAAAGCCCACTATTACCACTTCACAGTACCTAAGCATTTCTCAGAACACAGTTCAGCGGGACTCTGGTCTAACTAACCAGAATCAAAGCCTCAAGAAACACAAAGCCCTTTTTGACTTCATCTCTGCTTACCACTTGGACCTCAAATCCTTCTCCTTGCTGCCTGAGATCTTAAATTCCAACACTACCTTTTTGTAGTTCACCATATAAACCTTGTTGTTCGCTTCCTTTTTTTTTATTTTTTTATTTTTTAGTTCAGCCTCTGCTCTCGGCAGGAGTTTGTCTTTATTAGCTTTCTTGTCTAGACAACACCTATTTTGACATTCAATTCTGCATCATTTCTTCAGGAAATTCCTTTCTGGTTTTTCTAATACCCTCTATTTGAGCTAGATGACTATCTTTAATACTGACACCCAGTGTACGTCTCCATCATTGTACGTGCTGCATTGTTCTATCAACATGTCTGTGCTTGTTTCCCTTCCAGATTGTGAGCTCCCTGAAGGCAGGGACTATCTAATACTCATTTTCACCATCTACCATAGTACCTATCTATATTGTGTCTTTTTATTCTGAGATTTTGACATCTGGGATCTCCGTGACCTTGGAGTGACTGTCCTTTCCAGGGCTAGTCAATTCCTAGAGATAGTAAAGGACTCACCTGTAGACACACCTTTTGTATGCAAACTAACCAATCCATAAACCATACACCCAACCGCCTCCTTTATTAGGTTCTCACAAGGTTCTCAATACTCCACACCATTATTCCCCTGCCCCAATTACTCTGGAGACAGGTAACAGACAACTAGAGACAGCCCCTACATCCCAGAGCCTGCTGAAATTACTCAATCTCGCCAATCCAAAGCTTGCTTACCTGACCTCATTAGTTCTTTCCACAGAGACCCCCATAAAGGCTAATGCCCATGTTTTCCCAGCCCTGGTGCTTCCCCATGTGGCCCTGCATGGTGTGCTGTACCACGCCTCCTGATTCTAGGGATCTGTACGAACATCTTCCTTCAGGACAACTATTTTCATGTCTGTATGTCTTACCACACCTGATAAAAACAAATCACAGGTGCATTTTAAAACACTGTCACATGTTGGATATTCAATAAGCATTTGTTGAATAAATAAGTGAATTAAATAGTTTGCTTTTGGTAAAAATATACAAGGTCTGTCCAGAAGGTATCCAGCCATGTAATATGAAAAACAGAGACATTTATTGAAGAAGATACAAGATAAAAGAAACACTGTACATAGGACAATAACACCTCAGTCCCCTTCAAAGTAGGCACCTTGGGACCTCACACAATTCTCCCAATTGCCATCAGCTGCCCCATCATATTTTTCTGAATCTCACTGATAATCTGAAATCTCTTCCCTTTCAAAGGTGGTTTTAGCTTTTTGGAAAAGCCAGAAGTTGCAAGGCACCAAATCTGGGGTATGGGAGGGTAGAGTCACCTGGGTGATTTAAAGTTTCACCAAAAAAACTCTGTACAAGAGATGACACATGAGTGGGCGGGCATATTGTTGTGATAAAGCTGCCAGTCACTAGTTGCTCATAGCTGTGGCCTTCTGAATCATCCAAATTGTTTCCATGGAAGAATGTTCAAGCTTAATGCAAAATTTGATGCAGATTCGTTGCTCTACTCAGTCATTTTGAATGCGATGGCCACACAGTACACATGCTCACTCAGCAGGATCTACTGCCCCCACTGACTAGTACAGTGAAGGTGTCATTGGTCACAAATGCCCATTCCAGTCCACTCTCCTTGGCTGCCAGGTTACATTGATATCATACAAACTGTTCTTGTTATATTAACAATGGCTGGACTTTTTCTGGACAGACCTCATAAAAACTGCTACATTGAGGTAGCTTTATTATATTGTGACATCAGTGAGTCTATCATAGAATAATATAATTGTCCTTCTTGACATCAATAGCTAAGCCATATCTTCAAAACAAAACAAATCTCTTTCATGAAAAAAAGAAAAGAATCTTATGCTGTTTCCCACCTTTGCTGAATATAAAATGAAAAAAGCGAGGGGCAAGTTTCAGTTGCAATAAGAGAGTTAGCTAGCTGCCCTTCACTCCTACCATCTTTAACCCTTAAATTAGGAATAGAGAGGAAAGTCTATAAATTAAGACAAGGTGAACACTGAGACACTCTAGTTAAAACCTTGTCTAGGAGATGGTAGGAGAATTCCTTTCCATTGGATTTGAAAAGCATTATATCTGAGAATTCCCTTCCATTATATATATGAGAAGCATGGATACATAAGAATGTTGCTGCAGGACATCTGTAAACACTCTCGGCTCATGTACACAAATGTGAAAGGAGACCATGTCCTTCATTTCCAGTTAAGCCTGGTCATTGAAGCAGTTATGAGTCTTTATGTCACAAGTGCCAGAAAAACCTAATTCAAACTGGTTTAAACAATCACAACTCACTGGCACACAAAAGGTAAGCCTGGAGGTAGGAAAAACAACAAAACAGAAAAATTTTTCAAAAAACACACAAGCAATGAAACCATATTAAAAGGGAGAAAAAAAGAAAGTATAAACATAGGATTCAAGTGAAGGGTTAAACGAGGTCAGGGAAAGTTAGAGTTATGGGAGGTCAGGAGAGGGTTATGTGAGGTCAGGGAAGGTTATATGAGATGGGGAGGAAGCCATATGGTTAAGATTGGGGTTATTTGTCAAGGTTCTAACTTTTGTTTTGTATAATGGGTTTTAGGATGTTTGTTACATTATGGAAAATATAATAAATACACAACTAAGCACACTTAGTTGGAAGCAGAACTAGAACGAAAATTTTCTGAACCTAGTCCAGAGGTTGAGGCTGCTTGTGCACAGAGAAAAGCCATTGTCACCAGGGGTATGGACTCCTGGTCCAATAGCGCCTCCTCCTTTGCAACAGGGAGAAGGAGCAGGGTGACTTTGTAATCTTCTATACTCAAATTGGCACAAAGTCAGGGCCTTATTGTATGCCAAGAGAAGACTGAGATGGAAGAATTTCAGATAAAATAAATATGTGTATACAGGGTAAGAGGCAAAAGTAGGTTTACAGATGTGAGTACATAAAACAGAGTTTATTCATGTATTATTATTTATTATTTATTATTATTTTCTATATGAACAACTGAAAACCTACTTTTGCCCCACACTGTATTTCTCTTTTTTGTAAAGAACAAATTAAATAATAGCCATTCCTGAATAGATTGATGGAATCAAATCAATAAACCCCAAACAGTTGTTAATTGATAAGATCCTCCTTTCACTGTTAACAGAAAATTTGCAAATGCTGAATAATTAATTTTGCATCAATAGTTAACACAATTTAGTAATAGGAGAGCTCTCTGATTAAGAATTTAAATCTTAGGTCATGGCCCGTAACAAGTGAGTCTAACGCTTCTCTTATTAAATCCCAAATGGGTAGGATCTTGAAATAATATATATGTGAGGCTTACATGTCTGAAAGCAAAAAAAAAAAGTATTTTAATATTTTCACACTAACTGTTTGGTTATGTTATATGGGATTGGGTGGAAGCAGAGACAGAAACTAAGCATGGGCCTTATAGAAATTTTTTTTTGCTGTAGACCATGTTTAAGTTTTCTCTGAATGACTGGGCTATATCAGACTGAAGCCATGATTCCTCAGGCAAAGTAAAATGGAGCTCAAAATTTTTTTGTGAATTTGATCAGTACAAAAAGCTAAACTAAATCATGAAGAAAAAGAACTCTAAGAAACAGATTTTTCTCCCCTCCCCATTCATACTCCCCCCAACACTTACACACCATTAGTTTATTCTTGAGCAAAATTTGTCCTGGATTTTCATTTTACTTTTTCCCCCATATTTAAGACTTAAGAAAAGTTTGCTAATAGTGTGCTGACTTGATATGGCATGAAACTTACATACTTACCAGAACACTAAATTATGAGGCATTACAAAAGTCAGAACACAAGAACTGGCATCCAAAACAGAGTACTTTACTCCTCCCTCAGAGTGAATGGAGACCAAAAATTGGATGTTTATGACCCCCCAAAAGCAGAATTTCATCCAGCACTTCTCCTAGATTGTCAAAGTGCCGACTGAGGATGACGTGGGGCACCCAGATACTTGGAGATGCTATTGCCTGGCTCAAGGAGGTCCTGAAGTACAATGTCATTGGAGGCAAATACCAGTGGGGCTTTATGGGGCAGATAACATTCCAGGAGCTGGTGGAACCAAGAAAGCAGGACACTGATAGGCTCAGCTGGCTATAACTGTGGGCTGGCATGTGCAACTGCTCCAAGTTTTCTTCTTGGTGTCAGACAACGTTAATGGATTCATCCCTCACCCAATGGGGGCAGATCTGCTGGTATCAGAAGCCAGGCATAGGTTGGATGCCATCAATGGTGTTATGTTTCCAGAAGCATGTATCTGCTGACTGCAGGAGCCCTAGTGCTAGGAGCAGCCCTGTTATCTGAATCTGATCAAACTTATCCTGCAGAGTTTCTAGCAGACTGAGATTGGACAGACCCAGACCTTAGCACAGCCCCACAGGGCAATGCAGATCACGGCAGATTCACTGAAAGGAAGCACAAATCTATTGTCAAGTGTAAGACAGCTTTCAACTCCTTCCACCTTCCTGTAGCTGCTGCCATGTATATGGTAGGGAGTGAAAGGGAGAAGGAACATGCCAAAGCCAGGAAGATCCTGCTGGAGATGGGAGAGCTCTTTCAGATTCAGAATGATTACTTTGCCCTCTTTGGGGACTCTGGTGTGATGGGCAAGATTGGCAATGACATCCAGGACAACAAATGCAGCTGGCTGGTGATTCAGTGTTTGCAACAAGCCTCTCCAGAACAGTGCCAGATCCTACAGGAGAACTATGGGCAGAAAGAGGCTAAGAGGGGGGCCTGCGTGAAGGTGCTCTATGAGGAGCTGAATCTGCAGGCTGTGTTTCCGCAGTCTGAGGAAGACAGTTACAGTCCCCTTGTGTCTCTCATTGAGCAATACTCTTTGCCCCTGCCTCTAGTCATCTTCCTGAGGCTAGCACACAAGACCTACAAGCAGAAGTGACCTAGAGACTGCCAGGGCATGGAGGAGAGGCTCTCAATAAATTACAGTAAATCCTCAAAGAAAAAAGTCAGGACACTCTTGTTTTTGTTTTGATTGTGGTCAGTTTGACCAGAGAGACACAAAAGCACAAAAGCCAGTGTGATGGCTATGTCTGGTCTGCCTCATCAACTTGTCAAGAATGTTCTACAAATTACTAGATAATCACCCTGTGATCTGCTTCATTCCAGCCATGTAGACTCAGCTCTGTACTGCTAATGTCATACTGGTTCTCTCTTGGCCATGGACTTTGAAGTCTAGGCTGGAAGTGTGAACATGAATCAATACAAAAGAAAGTTTTTGAACAAAGATAATATGATTCATGATTTAGAGAGTATATTAGAGGGAGCAGTAGGAACACATAAGTGAGAGTAACAGGACCTTGAGTTTGGCAAGTCTAGATAAATAGATTAGGAGGTAAGAAACAGGGAATAATGAGTTCAGTAATAAAGATGTTGCATTTAAGTTATTAATGGGGCATCCAATTTCAGCATATAATGGAAAATGTAGAACTGTTACTCTGGAAGATAACATTGCAAATTAACTAAGGTCATAGCAAGTCACAGAATACAGATCGCTGAGGCTATGAAAGAATCAGGGAGATCTGAAGGGTGCATACTTGATCTCAGTCCCTCAGCAAATTGTAACAATTGCACAGGCACTAGCAAAATCCCCTCCCCCGACAAACTTAGAGGCTTTTCATCAAGATTCCTTCACCAACAACACACACCCTCACTCTAGTGTTCTCAAGACTTTAAGGAAAGAAAAATATATCTTCGTTATAAAATGTTTTGTAGGGCTAGAAAGACTTTCCCCCTATTCTCTTTAGTTTTGTGGCTGGGCCAAGAATTAAACTGACAAAAGACAGATTAATAGGAGAAAAGCATACAAATTTTATTTGATGTTAATATTTCTATATGTACACAATGCCCTTCACATAAAGGAAGTAAAGATGAAAAGCAGTGGATAGGCCTGAGAGCTTATATACCACTGAAACAGAGTGAGAAATTGCAGGGATGTGACAAGCAAAGGAAAAGGGGGTTGGGGCTAGGGCCAGTACACTGTGGGGAAGTGACTGGGAAGTAAATGAGGGAAACTTATGGAAGATAAGGATTATTTTTGTAAGTTGTTTTTTGTTTTTCTTTGTTTGTTTTGTTTTTGTTTTTGTTTTTGTTTTGGTAGAGATTTAGGGAATCTCAGCATTGATTTCCAGTCTTGGATCTTAAGAATATTCTTTTCTTTCTGCTGCAGGGAGGGCACCTTTATCACAGCAAATTTATGCCTTGCTTTTAGGTGGAAAAGAGAGCTGAGAACTCTTCCTACATCTGCTGTTTCTCAGGTGCCTTCAGCTCAAAATAATTCTTTTGCCAAAGTGGCATATTGTAGGGTGGCATGTTCTAACCCCTTTATTTGCCATTCTTGACTCAGCAAATTTCGTGAACTGTAGCATAAACACACTGGTAGTGTACCAAGATTTTAGCACACTTGTATGTATAATATAAAACAGATATATACTGAAACTAAAAGTATTTCATTATAGTATATTATAGTATTTATTTCATATTAATTCCTTCAGTGTTGCAACATCTTGCCAAACTAGAACTATACTAAACTATACTAAGCACTTTGGGAAATAAGAAAATAGAAATCCACCTCTTGTGATCACTTTTCAAAATAAGGGAAATTAGGTGTGTGTGTGTGTGTGTGTGTGTGTGTGTGTGTGTGTGTGTGTGTGTGTGTGTAATGAACATTAATAAGCATAAGATAGGGTAGAAAGTCATGTCTTAAAACTGGACAAAAAATGCTATTCCAGATGGGTGGTGGGGACAGCAGCAGCAACTCTCAGGTGCTTAGGAAGGCTCCATAAAGGACAAGACAACTAAACTAGTCTTTAAAGCATAGGATTTGGAATGTAGACATCAAGAAGATGGCTGGCTATCACCAACAAGAAGAGCAATGGCCTATAGCTGAGAAAATGCAGCCTATAGGTAAGAGAAAGCAAGTGTTTGGTGGAGCCAAGGGAAGGATTTATTGAAGGAAGTAGAAGGTCTTAAGATTGGAAATGTGGGCTGAGGTCACATCATGATAGTCTCAACGGTCATATCCTAAGGATTTGGGCTTGATTCTGAAGCCAGGAGACTGTGAAGGTTCAGCAGGTAGAAGGAGACAGGGTACAATCATAGCTATTATATTTCAGACAGATAAAATGGCAACACTGTGTAAGATGTAAGGAGAAGAAGAGCCTAGAAGTGAGCAGAAATGAGGCTGTCATACTAGGGTGCAGGGATTCTACGTGCTAATGGAGTATCAGTGTCCACATTTCATAATGCAACTAACCTTATTTAAAGTGATGATATTCTCATACTAGGATGAGGGGCAATTTTCTCTGTCTTAATATGGATTTTAGCCTAAGGATACTTTGTAAAATTTAAGTTACTCTTGAAAATAAAGAATCTTCATGAAATAACTTTGCTAAAACAGGACACCATGGAAGAATCACACAGGGCAGTGTTGACTGCTGCCCAAGAGTACAGATAACAACTTCTGACCCTTCATAGATTCTCTTGACCCAATGTCACAATTAAGGTGACATTAGGGTTTATTTTGAAGTTTCACCACTTTGTTCATAAGAATGGTAGCTAAGAGAGAAAAACTGACCTTTACTCAATACCACAATCAATGGTAAATGATGCTACCTGGATAGGTATTTGGTTTTATTCACTATTATTTTTCAAATTCAAAGTTTGGAGTCATATTAGCAACACAGCTTAAAACCTTTAAGAGGACTTCATTGATGGCTGTAGAAAATTTCAAGTTGACTAGACTTGACATATACAACTAATCCTTGATATATTTATAGCCAATAAAGAAAAATTAGACTTTGGGGCTATCTGGTGTCTTTCACGCTTACAGTCTTCATTCATGAAATCATGGACTTTTGTGCTTGCCCTTCATGGCACTTGTGATCAAATAGAGAAACAGTAACAACATAAAGACATGAAAGTAAGTATATTTTTACTAATTACAGTAAGTTTTCTGATAGGGTAAGAACTGGGCACCATGAGAGACTCGGGGGATGGATGGATGTAGGGGATCAGAGAAAGCATCTCAGAGAAAGTGGTATTTAAACTGAAGTAGGAGTTAGCTGGGAAAAGAGGATCAGCGTTTTACAGGAAGACAGAATCTCAAGTCCGTTTAACTGGAATAATCACACTGAAATTACATGACCCTGGTATACACTTCATTGGACCTAGAGGTACAACATAAAAATATTACAGATCATCTAACAATATGTGAAAATGTCATACATTAATTTTAAATAGCAATTTGCAATACTATGGTTATAAACTTTTTGGCTTGGGGCAATATATTTCTATGTCTTATGAAATTATTAATTCTCATTTAATGCTAATGTTCCTTTCTGTGAAGATTAGAACTAATTAGCTACTCCTTTCATCTACATTAATTTATTAGTTACTCATGATGAATCCAGTAAATGTTTCTGTATTAGTTGGCCAAAGTAAGCTTTATGGACAAGATACCAACACAGCTGAACATACACATGATCAAATACTTTAGAAAAAAATAAACATTGCAATCATCAACAAATAAAGTTGGAAAACATGGACAGCAGGGCTAAACATTATGGTATATTAAATAGTAATCCACTTAACATTAGTTGGGTGACCAAACATAGTTTCCCTAGTTACAGTCACTGGTGTAACAGGACTGAGCCTCATCACCATTACAGAATCAAAACTGGGTAACTGAAAACGACCTCTGTCTTTAGCATTGAATTCCGTGTCTTAAATACTAGCAATGGGTAGACTGCTCTTGCAGGGTTTTTTTTAGAACCAGGAAGATTTCAAAAACGAAAACCAGCAATAGCACCAAGTAATTATTGGCATAAATAAATAGAAAATTTTGAGTGAGTCCCAAACTGTGATCCAGGTACTAGCAGCATTAGCATTGCCTTGGAACTTGGTAGAAACCCAAGCTGTGGGCCCTACGCCTTCCCTGAATCAGGGAAGGCCCTGTGATCTGTGCTCTACACAGGGGACTCTGATGCACACCGAAGAAGGTTTTCTCAAACTTGTTGAATTTAAGATGAAATCAGATTTAAAGGCTCATCTCAATTTTCTTGCAGTTTTCAAAATTTTTTTAAAATTTATTTCAGCTCAGAACAAGTTGAAGCCATTAATAGCATATCATTTATAGCCACTGGTTCAAGAATTAGCTATAAATTTAAATTGTTAAACTTTGAATAAGTTGCACTTTGACCTTTGATATTTTTAATATGTTGTAGATTTAAAGTTCTGAGGGCTACATGGAATTTGTGTGATCATGAATACATTTCTACTTAGTACAACTTAAATAGCATGGTAAAAAACAATATTTATACAATAAATATATTTTCATTTGCAAACCTTTATATAGTTTAATATGTCTCACATGGCATGCATTAAAATGAATCGCTGCCTCCTTTTAGAAAAGCCTGTTCTAGGGCATGGCCAATTTCTTTAAAAATATAGAAAATTAAACAATCACGCTTCAGATTACAAAAAGATCACCTTTGGCTTTTAAAAATGTATTTTGTCTCATCATTTAAAAATAAATTAATTTATAAACATTAAGTGTATATAGATTTTTATGTGTATATATCAACTAACTCAATCATATTCAAATATACCAATTTTTAAGTCATAAATATACTGCACACATGTAACATACACCATTTCCTAATACTAGGCTTGAAGTCATTTGGAATCTCTCCCTGGGTACAGTGGTCCCCCCTTATCTGTGGGGGATATGCTGCTCCAAGACCCCCAGCAGATGCCTGAAACTGTGGATAGTACCAAAAAAAAATTAACAACTAATAATAGAATAGAATAATTATAACAATAAACTGTCATAAAAGTTACGTGGATGCGGTCTCTCTCACTCTCAAAATATCTTATGCTGTACTCACCTTTTTCACTTTGGAAGCACTTTCCTGCTTCTCCTTGGCTTGTCAGAATTGCGAGCATCATTATTCTTCTGCCTTGGGGCCATCGTTACTTACAATAAGGGTGACTTGAACACCAGCACTTTGATACTGAACAGCCCATCTCATCGCCAAGGTGGTGACACAGTAACTAACATGCAGGAAGTGTGTGCAGCGTGGAGACGCGGGACAAAGGGAGGATTCGTGTCCCAGGCAGAATGGTGCGAGATTTCATCCCACTAGTCAGAACGACCATGAAATTTAAAACTTATCAATTGTTTATTTCTGGAATTTTCATTTAATACTTTTGCACTGTGGTTGATGAAGGTAACTGAAAGCAGAACCAGCAGATAAGAGCAGAACTACCGTCTACAGAAAGAAGGCCTCCCCATTGAACACAGTCTGATTTCCTAGGAAGATTTCATCTAATCTTTCTTCTGCTCCACATGCTGCCTTTGTAGAGGTTTCCCAATACTATAAGCAGTCAATTAATAAATAAATAAATTTTAATTTAATCTATGTGTTAGAAATGGAAAGAGAAACAGCACTGAGCAGAGCTTGCTATAATGCCACCAAAGGCAGTTCTAGGAGGAAGCATATCAGGCACAGTGTTTTGAGTCCCTGGTAATTAATGTCACAACCAAGCAGCCATGTAACATGAATAAGAACCCCCACCTGCCTGGGTGGGAGAGATTGGTTGAGACAGACTGAAGAGGTGGTAATGCATGTAGCCATTCAGTTTGATGAAGAAAATGAAGGAATAAGAGTTGGTTTTTCCTATTCTTCCTATTATGAAATTCTCCAGAGTCCCCAGAAAGAACAAGGAACTACAGTGCTATTAACACACCTCACATAACTGTACATATTTGGGAGTACAATTTCTTCCTGGTAAAGACCTGGAAACAAAGCTAGGAAAAAGTTCCCACTTGGTACACATATAAGGACACTCTTTTTTCCTACATACTACTATAACTAAGTTTGGGGATTATATTTCCTCCAGGTGAAGATAATTTAGAGTTGAACTGAATGCTGAACTGTATAGTTTTCTCATTAGATTAATAGGGATACCACTATCTATCTTATTTTGCAATGTTGAGAAAAATAAGTGATTTCATGTATGTAAGTAAAGTTCTTAGTACAGGGCCTGGCATACACTGAGAGCTCAGTAAGTGTGCATATCTGTCATCATAATCAGTATCATCATTGAATGAACCATATCATCTTTGCCATCATGCTCCTGTATTTGGGATATTTTGCTCACAAAATTTGACAATGTTAGCATTACATAAATCTCCCAGAATCCACATTCAACATTAATCCTGAACCTGTACTGTAATTGCACTTTAATCTCTGTCTACTCTAGAGAGCACGAAACTAAACCAGCTTTAACACAGTTCCTCTACATCTATGGCATAGTCTCAGGAATTTCTCCCCAAAAGTATTAATGGTTTTTAAATTCAGGCAAATCAACTCCTGACATAATTCCTAAATAACCATATTTTTCCTATTAATTATCAGATAAATTTTAGAGCCACAAGTAAAACGATCCACACCACACACTCATGGTTTAAGGCACAGAACGGTTGGGAGGCATGCCCAAAGCCACTCTCCAAGTCAGCACCAGGCTGGATGGGCACAGGTCTCCTGACCACATGCCAGGCTGTCTTCATTATCATAGATGCGTCAGGTATAAACTACACTAAAGAACTTCCCACATGTCATATTAAATAGCATATTACTAAGGGTTATGCATGTTTCCTTATAACAAATATTTTACACAAAATATTTAATCCCTGAGTTTCTACCAAACCAAGGAGGCACTAAAATAAACATTAACTTAGGTATTTTAGTTGAAATAATATTTCATGTAAAAGAGTTAAAATGTGGCACTTTTTCTTTCAAACTTGGGCCCGGCATAATGGCTCCCGTAAGAAGGGTGGCGTGAAGAAGGGCTGCTCTCCATCAGTGAGGTGGTGACCAGAGAATTACATGATCAACTTTCACAAGTGTGTCCCTGGAGTGGGTTTCAATAAGTGTGGCCCTTGGCTGCTCAAGGAGGTCCAGAAATTTGCCATGAAGGAGACAGGAGCTCCAGATGTACATCCTGACACCAGGCTCAGCAAAGCTGTCTGGGCCAAGGAACAGGAATGTCCTATACCATTATCAGGTGAGGTTTTCCAGAAAACATAATAAGGATGAAGATTCACCAAACAAGCTCTATACTGCCAAAAAAATGTTACAATGTGTTTTCATGTATAAACACTAAGCATATTTGCAGCATATCAATTACATGCATTATATGGGAATATTGACTTTAACATTCATTTGTTTTACTGATAATTTTGAGTATTGTATCAACTCATTGACTCAGATTCCAAAGAGATTATCCTTTTTTTTCTTTTAATCAATGACCTGGTTTATTCTCCAAAAGAATTTAAAATAAATATTGTGATGTATACCCAAGGCAATCAGTTCCAGACTCATCTTCCAGCATCTAAAATGCCTGTCCTGCTTTCCTAAAGTAAATTTACATTTGTAGAAAGGGTTTTGATAACAGATTTTTTCAGGCTAGAATTTGATAAGCTTATCAACCTAAGATAAAAATTCAAACTGTGATTTCACAAGCTGGCTAGAAAATTCAACGTCATTCTAGGAACCACATGAATACCAATATTATCAGCATTTGTACCTTCCCCAATTCTTTTTTCTTTATGCATAAACGAAAAGAATTCCTTTGATTTACAGTCTGCCTCAGCAATCAGCTTTTCTTTGTAAAGGAATCCATCACCCATATGTCCTGTTACATCTTTGAGTAAATTCTGACTTCAAAAGTTTAACCCATCCATAGCAGAAGCTTCAGTGTAGAATCTTTCTTGTTCTTACTCATTTACTCTCTCTTTTAAACCTGTTCACCTTACTTGCATGGGAAATATTAGTGAATCCACCCAAGTTGAAGGGAAAAGAATAGCCTATTATAAAACCTCTATCAGCACAGTCAGCACGGGGCTGGATGGGCACAGGTCTCCTGACCTCATGCCAGGCTGTCTTCATTATCATAGATGCGTCAAGTATAAACTACACTACATATTAAAGCCATGGTTATTCTATGTCCTTCTTCAATTTCCAGGTTAAAAAAAACTTTAGATTTTCTAAGTTCCTCTCACGTGTCATAATTCTTTATTAACAAACACAAAACCTGGAAAGTTACTATTTTGGCTTTTTTTTAATAAAGAAAATAGAACCATGCAGTTAAAAAAAAATAAAGAAACCAATAAAATCAAGACAGGTCTAAAGAAGAGCAATAAAGTCTAACATTTCCAAAAAAGATTCACTCTGAAATATTTTTCTTGGTTTCATCCTAAGTCAAAGTTCAGAATAATATGGATATGTTTTAAAGCAACAATTTTTTATTTTTATACTACACTGCATTTTATGAAAAGGAAAAGAATAAAAAGCATGGAAAAATAATTCCTAAAATTACTTTTTCAAAATTCATTATCATTGAAACTGTATAAGGAGTGTTTCTTCCCATTTTGGAATTTCACTCCATAGAGACACCAACCCCCAACCACACCCCTTTTAGGCTTTCTTCTAGTTTATATTTCTTGACCTCAAAGTAACGCTTTTATTTTGCCATTCCTTGATTTTTGGTTTTTGTTCTTAATATTTTGACTTCTCTTTGTCTACCCCCATTGAACAAACAAACAAACAAACAATTTTCCTTGCTCTCCAATGTATTTAGAACATAATGAATCAACTATGATTTGTTATTATGACCATAAATTTACATAGCTAAACCGTAAACAATTCTATGATTACTTCCCCAGATGTTTCCTTTTCTTACATATCTAGCTCTGAAGCATCCACACACTCTCTAGAATAAACCTCCAATCTTCTGAGTGGTTGGAGAGAGGTAAGGTGCCTTTCTCTATGAGCTGAGGAAGGTGATCTGGGAGGCCAAGTCGTAAAGTCTTTCAAATATCAGCACCCTCTGTGTCCCATCTCTGAGGTTTCTGCTTCTACAAATTCCTGTGGCTTTTGAAGTTCTACAGAGAAAACCCCCAGTCTTGGGTTTCAACCTCATTCAAACTGCTAAATTAGGTATCACTCATCTGCTCTCCCAATTTTTATTGACATTTTTGTCTGTTGTCATTTCCTCCCATTCTCTTCGTTCTTGTGGGCTTGTTCCTTTCTAATCCTTTAATATCCTTTTAGTGTGGTTTATAGAGGAAACATGAATGAATGCTACTGTCCAATCCACCGTAATTTACTGGGAGAATTTGTGCTCATTATATGTAAAGCATGATTTTCTATGTTTTTTTTTTTTTTTAACATAATCACACCCATTTCCTTTTTGCCTACTTCAAGTTGTCTAGTTGTCTGCAGGTGAGTCTGATTAACTAATTGGGATAGTGTTTGTTTGGTTTTTGTTTTTTAGTTCAGACATTTAGCCCCAGGTAAAATTTTAAAGTAGAGAAAATTCATTTTCAATATTTTTAGCTTCCCCACTCTTTTGTCATTTTCCCCACTTGATGGCACCCTTCTCCAAGATCCATCATTCTCTCTCTTTTGATTTCTCTCTCTCCTCCCACCTCCACTCCTCCTCCTCCTGCTTCTCTTCCTCCTTCTCCTCTCCCTTTCTCTTTTCCTCTCTCTCTCCCTCTCTTTCTTATAAACTAAATCTTTGAGGCAGGAGAGAAAACAAATAAACTTATTCATACTAGGGTGTAAATGATTGATATCATTAAAAGTACTCCCCAATATATTAAATAAAATGAAAAAGTTTAAACTGAAATTAAGGTAAACTGGAACTCCCAAAAATGTGTTTTGAAAAGTCTCCCTGGGGATAGAAATGTGTTGTAAGAGGAAGGGCATAGAGTGAAAAATTAAAGAGAAGAGTCAGAGAAAATGAAATAGGAGGGACTAACAGAGAAGATAGGTTTGTGACAATGTCCTATTCCAAAGAGATAATTTAATATTTTTCTTCTCATATAAGCAAACCTGGAGAAGCCAGAGTAAAATCATTAAGAAAACAAAATTCTATATATTACAAAAACTATAATAAGACATGGCACTGTGAAGATACAAATATTATGAAAATTCTTTTGTCTTATGAACAAAATTATTAAATAAAAGTGTTCCAGATTCCATTTATACCTCTTCCTAGTTAATGTTAATAAGTGACCTGACTTTTCTGGTTAATGACATCAGTAACTAAAACACAAAGGTTCAGATCAGGGAAATAAATTTTTATGGACAACTCCTGGGAAAATATAATAAAAAAATGTCAGTGTCTAACAAAAAGATAGCATTGGTTTGACATGATAAAGCAGAAACTCTAGTGACTACTTGAAATTACCATTGGACCATTCTAGATCCATTATCTCTAAGGCAAGTGGCCAGCACAAACAGAGAAACTGAAGTAGGACACTCTTGCTTAAAAGACAAAAAAAAAAAAAAACCCAAAAAACAAAAACAAAACCCACTTTGGGAATCAACCTAACTATGCATCTTAAAAATATGGTTGGATTTACTTAGAGAGGAATTTTAATTTTCCTATCTACAAAATAGAGACTGGCATAGACCTGTGGTTACTGATGCAAGTGTATGAAGTAACACACTTCTGTCACTAAATTTCTACCAATCCACAGCACAGTGAGAAAACAGTGAGCTGTTCATCAAGCCAACTTTACCCATTTTAAACAATTGTCCTTTATCCTGAGAATGTGTTCCATCTTGTATGAAACAGAGAAGATAATGGACCTTTCCTTTCCTCCTCCTACTCCCCTCCCTATTTCTACTTCTTTGAATTGCTCTTAGTAAGCAAAATTTAAAAGTTGATGAATTTCTATTGGTCACCAACACTTTAAAAAATGAAAATATCTACTGTTCAAGTATATATATCTAAAGCCTTTTTCTAATATCAATGCAAGTTAATTCCAAATAGTCCTCTAGTTTTTCTTGGACCTGTTGATATCAACATAGTTCTTTTAAACTTTGATTTTTTTTCGATTTTTATACCTCTCTGTTGGTATATGTTTAAATTGTGAAAATAGTAAATTTAATACGCAACTAGTCCTCAGTGGAAGGTGACACTAGGTAGTTCTAGGGATCACCCAGGTGCCTGGCAATGGCAAACCACAGGACTCATCTTGAAGATGAAATTACAAAGTAAACATACTGTCTTTCATTGTATGATACAAGTTAATGATAATATAGCATTAACAGGTTTCTAAGATGTTTTTATTCATTCTATTAAGACTAAGAAAATATTGCCCTGGCTGGTGTACCTCAGTGGATTGAGCATGAGCCTGCAAACCAAGGGGTTGCCAGTTCAATTCCCAGTCGCGTGCCTGGGTTGTTGGCCAG
Source organism: Anoura caudifer (assembly GCA_004027475.1). Lineage (NCBI taxonomy): Eukaryota > Metazoa > Chordata > Mammalia > Chiroptera > Phyllostomidae > Anoura > Anoura caudifer. Next base: position 8,712 of record PVKU01005847.1, on the reverse strand, counting down.
GTTCCCAGTGCGGGACGCATGGGAGGCAACCACACATTGATGTTTCTCTTCCTCCCTTTCTCAAGGATATATCATCAACCTACTATATATTTTTTAAGTCTTACATTGTGATTATTTTAAAGCTAAATAATTTTTAATATATTTTGATTATGTTATTACACTTGTCCCATTTCTCCCCCTTCATTACCCTCCACCCTGCACACCCCCTCCCACCCACATTCCCCCCTTTAGTTCATATCCATGGGTCATAAGTTCTTTAGCTTCTACTTTTTCCACACTATTCTTGCCCTTCCCCTGTCTATTTTCTACCCACCGTCTGTGCTACTTGTTCTATGTACCTTGTCCCCCTCTCTCCTCCTCCCACTCCCCTGTTGCTGACCCTCCATGTGATCTCCATTTCTGTTTCTGCTCCTGTTGTAGTGTTTGCTTAGTTTGCTTTTGTTTTAGGTCTGGTTGTTAATACCTGTGAGTTTGCTGTCTTTTTACTGTCCTATTTTTTATTCTTTTTCTTAGGTAAGTCCCTTGAGCATTTCATATAATAAGGGCTTGGTGATGATGAACTCCTTTAACTTGACCTTATCTGAGAAGCACTTTATCTTCCCTTCCATTCTAAATGACAGCTTTTTTGGATAGAGCAATCTTGGATGTAGGCCTTTGATTTTCATGACTTGGAATACCTCTTTCCAGCCTCTTCTTGCCTGTAAGCTCTCTTGAGAAATCAGCTAACAGTCTGATGGGAACTCCTTTGTATGTGACTGTTCCCTTATCCCTTGATGCTTCTAGAATTCTCTCCTTCATTTTAATCTTGGCTAATGTAATTATGATGTGCCTTGGTGTGTTCCTCCTTGGGTCCACCTTCTTTGGGACTCTCTGAGCTTCCTGGACTTCCTGGAAGTCTATTTCCTTTGCCAGACTGAGGAAGTTCTCCTTTATTATTTGTTCAAATAAGTTTTCCACTGGTTGCTCTTCCTCTTCCCCTTCTGGTACCCCTATAATTCGGATGTTGGGACGTTTAAAGATGTCCTGGAGGTTCCTAAGCCTCTCCTCATTTTTTTGAATTCTTGTTTCTTCTTTCTTTTCTGTTTGGTTGTTTCTTTCTTCCTTCTGGTCCAGTCCCTTGAATTGAGTCCCAGTTTTCCTCCCATCACTATTGGTTCCCTGTGAGTTTTTCTTCATTTCACTTATTGTGGCCTCCATTTGTTCCTCTAATTTGCAACCAAAATCAACCAATTCTGTGAGCTTCCTAATCACCAGAGCTTTGAACTGTGCTTCTGATAGGTTAGCTACCAGTGCTATGAGCTCTGCATCTGATACATTGACCACCTCCTGGTCTCTCAGATGAATTAGCTCCGTGTTCTCCCTTTTGAGCCATCCTTGGTTTTGGTTATTTTGTTTTTGTCTGGTCACAGCTGTTACGTAGTGAGGGGCAGAGCCTTAGGCATTCACCAGGGTGGTGCAGCCCTGTCGCTGGGTTATGATGCTGGATGTGGGGGCAGGGTCTGAGAGGGAACAATGGCGCTTGTTCCGCGCCATCTTGTGGATTCCAGTCCCTTCAGCCTCTTTCCCCTTTCAAATTGGGCCCTTCTGGTGCTGATTTCTATGTGGGTGGGCCTGCGCACACTCCAGGATCCGGTGGGTCTCCCCAACGAATTCTCCTGTGAGGCTGGGACTCCCTCCTGGCACCTCAGCCCCTACAAGTATTTTCAACGGGTGCTTTTAGGCTTCACTTCCTGCAAAGGCCTGCAAACAAGACTGCAATCCAGCCATGCTCTCAATTAAAATGGAAGGCCAAATAAGGAGTTTCCCTGACAAAATAAGGCTGAAAGAATACACCTCTGCCAAACCAGCTTTGCAAGAGATGCTAAAGAGTCTGCTTTAAAAAAAAGAAGAATGAGAGAGAAAGGAACACAGGTAGTAAAGTGGCAATGAATAAGTATCTATAAATGATAACCTTAAATGTAAATGGATTAAATGCTCTAATCAAAAGACATAGAGTAGCTGAATAGATAAGAAAAGATGACCCACACATATACTGCCAGAAGAGACCCACCTCAGAATAAAGTGCTACTGACATATTTGTAGTAGGATATTTTTTGCTTTCTTGTTTTTATTATTAATTTTAATAGCTATTTTTATTGTTGTTCAAGTACAGTTGTCTCATTTTCCTGCCACCACCTTCCCCCACCCACCCACACCTCCCACATTCAATCCTTCCCCCCATTGTCTTTGTCCATGGGTCCTTTATACATGTTCCTTGCCAACCCTTCCCCTTCTTTGCCCTGTTATCTCCCTTCACCCTCCCCTCTAGTTACTGTAAGTTTGTTCTTTATTTCCATGTCTCTGGTTATATTTTACTCAGTTGTTTGTCTTGTTTGTTGTTTTGATTAGGTTCCACTTACATGTAATAGGATATTTTCAGTGTGTCTTTTTAAACTCTAGCAGGATGTAGGAAAATTTTTCTTTGTGCAGAATTGACTCAAGCTGTGGGGGCCATCGAGCATATCTGGCTTGCTTCTCTAGGTGGTACTTCACATATTCAATCATTGTGCCAACAAAAAATGTTTCCAAACTCACTGGCAATGTAGTGATTGCCCTGAAAGAGAATTGCTAGAGAAGATAACATCAACATATTAGTGAATTAGATGAGCAAGGCTGTATGAAATGTCTTCTGATAACTGTCATGGATACATATTTAAGGCTGATTTGAACTGAAATTAAGTCACATTTAGAGGCTTTCTAGGGTTTTAAAAAATTAAAGAGCTTTTAGAATATAATACTGCATGTCCTTCTTTAAAAACTAGATCATGATAAAAGCTCAAATCTGAAGCAACCACAATGCTAATCACAGTATTCCATCTAAAGCTCTCCACTGGAAGACACCTAATAACTATGTTGTAGTTCATTTAATTCTTGTGTCTAGTCATTTAATGCAATTAAGGGTTATTATGCTTTATTTACTCTTATCTTTAACCTTTTTTGACTTTGGTAATATGCAATACATCTCAGTAAATTATTTCCTTTGCATTAATTCACAATAACAATTAACTTCCTATTCTTAAAACCCATTTGAAAGGGAAAAAAGGGAAGATTCATGAGCAGCAATGTCTAAAACCCCATACATTAAAGAAAAGAATCCTAAAACTTCATGGATTTTGCTGTGGTTACCAATCTGAAAGCACATATAAATGACAGGATTTTTGTTTTGCTTTGTTTAGGCAATGGCAACATTTAATAAATATTAAGTCAAATTATCTGAAAATAAGTTCAGATGCAACTGTGAATTTTTCCTTACACTTTAATGGTATGCTAAGTAATGTCATTTAAAGGTATATGCATTTGAGAAGCAAACATAAAGCTAGAGTAGGCGGAAGGTACACTCACCTCCTCCCAGGACCAAACTAGAATTACAACTAAAATTACAGCAATCAACCTGAATAACTAAAGACTAGCTGAAGAGAAGTCTTATAACCAAGGATTTGCAGAAGAAGCCACATCAAGAGTGCTCCAAACAGGTTACCCAGGCCCAGTTACAGACAGTGTCTGACACTGGTGTGAACCAGAGTCCCTCCCAAGTGACTCAGAACCAGCATACCCAGTGCCCAGCTTCATCAACATCAAAGCAGGATCCAATATGTTTCACAAGTGGCATATCCAAAAGGAGATTTTGGCAGGCATCAAATCCTGCTGAGGCAAATTTTACTTCCTGTGGTCAGCACCTGTACCTCAACTTGAACACTGTGGTTGGGGTTGAGCCTCACAGTCACCCAGCCTGAGGATTGATCCCAGGCACAAGTGAGCCAATAGCACTCAAGACTCAATTGCAACAGGATGACCCACACAATCCACAAAAGAAACACTCCTAGAGCACCCAGCTCAGGGTGCTCAAGGAAATTGCGCCACTGGACCCTACCAGACATCTACTAAATAAGGCCATGCCACAAGAGACAGGGAGTCATGGCAGATCTATTTAGTACATAGGAAAAAAACCACAAAGAGGCAGTCAAAATGGTGAGACAAAGAGCCCTGTCTGGGTGGCTCACTTGGTCAGAGTGTCATTTCGTACACCAAAAGGTTGCAGGGTTGATGTGTCTAAGACACACATGGGAGGCAATGGATTGATGTGTCTCCCTCACATTAATGTTTCTCTCTCTATCTGTCTCCCTCATCCTTGCTTTCTAAAATCATTAAGAACATATCATCAGGTAGGGATTAAATTTAAAAAACAAAGAAACAGACACCAAATGAAAGAACAGGAAAAATCTCCAGAAAAAAAAAAGAGCTAAATAAAATGGATGCAAACAAATTAACAGCTATAGAGTTCAAAGTAGGAGTTATAAGGATGTTCAACAGCATGAAAAAGGAAATAGAAACCATAAAAAAGAACAAGTCAGAAATAAAGAATATGATATCTGAAATGAAGAATACACTGTAAGGAATAAAGAATAGGATGGATGAAGCAGAGGATCAAATGAGTGATTTGGAAGACAAGGTAGAAAAAACATCCATTTAGAGCAGCAGAAAGAAAAAATTTTCAGTGGGGATAGTATAAGGGGCATTTAAGACAACACAAGATATAACATCTGTATTATAGGGGTACCAGAAGGGGAGAGAGAGAGCAAGAGATTGAGAACCTATTTGAAGAAATAATGACTGAAATGTCCCTAACCTGGTGAAGGGAAAAGACATACAAATCTTGGAAGTGCAGAAAGTTCCAAATGAGATGAACCCAAAGAGGCCTACACCAATACACATAATAATTAAAATGGCAAAGGTTAAAGACAAAGAATCTTAAAAGCCACAAGACAAAGGCAGTTACCTACAAGTGAGCTCTCATAAGATCATCTGTTGATTTCTCAATAGAAACATTTCAGGTCAGAAGGAATTGGCATGAAACATTCCAAGTGATGAAAAGCAAGGACCTACAACCAAGACTACTTTACCCAGCAAGACTACCATTTAAAATTGAAGGAATAAAAAAGAGTTTTCCAGACAAGAAAAAGCTAAGGGAGTTCACTACTACCAAACAAGCATTAACAACAAATTTTAAAGGATATGCTTTTAAAAGAAGAAGAGAAGGGAAAAAACCAGAGAAACATAGCTAAAAGCATAAAATGGCAATAGCCCTCGCCAAGTAGCTCAGTTGGTTAGAGCATCGTCCTGATACCCCAAGGTTTTTGGTTTGATTCCCATCCAGGGCACATACAGGAATCAGCCAATGAGTGCATAAATAAGTGGAACAATAATAGATTTTTCTCTCTCTCTCCCTTTCCCTTTTAAAAAACAGTCAGTAAATTAAAAAAAATCAAACAATTGATACCTATCTATCAGTAATCACAAAACATACACACAGGCTAAAAGGAAAGTGATAGAGAAAGAAATTTCATGCAAATGGAAAAGGAAAAAAAGCTGGGGTAGCAATACTTACATCTGACAAAATAACCTTTAAAACAAAAACCATACTAAAAGACAAAGGACACTTCATACTGAGAAAAGAGCAATCCAGCAAGAGAATATAACCCTTGTAAACATTTATGCACCCAACACAGGAGCACCTAAATATGTAAAGCAAAAACTGATGGACATAAAGGGAAAGATTGGCAATAATACAGATGTAGTAGATACTTCTAACATCCCATTGACATCAATGGATAGATCTGCCAGACAGAAAATCAATGGAAACCAGTGGCCTTGAATGACACACTAAACCAGATGGATTTAATAAATATCTTCACAGCATTTCACCACAAAGCAGCACAATATACATTCTTTTCAAGGGCACATACAGTGTTTTTTTGTTTTTTTAGATAGACCATATGTTAAGACACAAAACAAGTCTCAATGAATTTAAGAAGATTGAAATTATATCAAGCATTTTTATGACCATAATGGTAGGAAACTAGAAATCAATAAAAAGAAAAAAACTAAAAACCACGCAAAGACATAAAGGCTAAATAACACGTTATTAAATAATGAATGGACTAACAAAATTAAGGAAAAAATCAAAATATACCTTAAAAGAAAATAGAATATGACAACCCCAAATCTATGGAACATGGCAACAGCAATAATAAGAGGGAAATTCTTAGCATTACAGGCCTATTTCAAGAAACAAGAAAAATTGCAAAGGTTGGTACAATATCCTTAAATTAATAAATGTGATACACCACATAAACAAAATAAAATGTAAAAGCCACATGATCATATCAATAGATGCAGAAAAAGCATCTGATGAAATCTAGCACCCATTTAGGATAAAAACTCATGTGAAAGGGGTAATAGAAAAAACATACTTCAACATAATAAAGTCCATATATGACAAACTCACAGCCAACATCATACCCAATGGATGAAAACTGCAAGTGTTTCTCTTAAGTCTGGAAACAAGACAGTTATGTCTGTTTTCACCTCTCTTATTCAAAATAGTACTGGAAGTCCTGGCCACAGCAATCAGACAATAAGAAGATATAAAAGGCAAACAAATTGGAAAGAAAGAAATAAAACTATCATTATTTACAGATGACATGATACTGGATATAGAGAACCCTAAAGATTCTACAAAAACTACTAGAACTGATAACTGAATTCAGTAAAGTAGCAGGCTACTAAATAAATATCCAGAGTAGAGTTGTATTTTTATACACCAGTAATGAACAATCAGAAAGAGAAACTAAGAAAATCATCTCATTCACAGTTGCTTCAAACATAATAAAATACATAGGAATAAAATTAACCAAGGATGTAAAAGACCTGTACTTAGAAAATTATAAGACACTGAAGAAAGAAACTGAAGATAAAAATAAGTGGAAGCATGTACCATGTTCATGGATAGGAAGAATTAACATCATTACAATGTCCATACTACCCAAAGCAATCTATAGATGCAATACAATTTCTATCAAGATATCAATGACATATTTCACAAAACTAGAAGAAACACTACAAAAATTTATATAGAACCATAAAAGATTCCATATAGCCACAGAAATCTTGAGAAAGAAGAGCAAAGATAAGGAATTATGCTACCTGATATCAAACTATACTCCAAGGTCATAGTAATCAAAACAGCATGGCATTGGCATTAAAAACAGACATATAGATCAACTGCATAAAATAGACAGCCTAGAAATCAATCAACACCTTTATATAAATTAATATTTGACAAGGGACACAAAAACATACAATGGGGTAAAGATAGTCCATCCAATAAATGGTGTTGGGAAAACTGCACACATACATGTCAAAAAAATAAGTAAAACTAAATCACCATCTTATTTCATGTACAAGAATAAACTCAAAATGCATTAAAGACCTAAATGCTATACTTGAAACCATAAAAATCCTGGAAGAAAACATAGACAATAAAATCATGAGCATTGTTATGGTAATATTTTTATTATATATCTTCTTGGGCAAGGAACACAAAAGGAAAAATAAATGGGACTACAGCAAGCTAAAAAGATTTTGCACAGCAAAGGAAACTATCAACAAAATGAAGACAACCCACTGAATGGGAGGACGTATTCATCAATGACACATCTGAGAAAAGGTTAATATCTAAAATTTATAAAAGACTCATAAAAGTCAACACAAAAAAATCAAACAATACAATAAAAAATGAGTAAAGGATCTAAGTAGACAATTCTCCAAAGAGGACATACAGATGGCCAATTGACATATGAAAAGATGCTTAATTTCACTAATATCAGAGAAATACAAATTTAAACCACAATAAGATATCACCTCCCACCTGTCAGAATGGGTATCATCAATAAATGAACAAACAACGAGTGCTGGTGAGATGTGGGAACCCTCGTTCACTGTTGGTGGGAATGCAGACTGGTGCAACCACTGTGGAAAGCAGTGTGGAGTTACCCGAAAAAATTGAAAATGGAACTGCTTTATGACCCAGCAATTCTACTTCTGGTAATATACCCCCAAAACATCTAAAACACTAATTTGAAAGTGTATATAACTCTTATGTTCATTGCAGCATTATTTACAATAGCCAAGATTTGGAAGCAGCTCAAATGTCCCTTAGTGTAGGGGTCCCTAGCCTCTGGGCTGCAGACCAGTATCGGTCCAGCCTGTTAGGAACCAGGCTGCACAGCAGGAGGTGAGCTTGAATGTCATGTGCTTGAATCATACTGAAACCATTCCATCCCCCAACAACCTGCCCCATCCATGGAAAAATTGTCTTCCATGATTCTGGTCCCTGGTGCCAAAAAAGGTTGGGGTCTTCTGCATTAGTGGATGAGTTGATGAAAAAGCTGTTGTATACTTACACAATGGAATACTACTTGGCCATATAAAAGAAGAGAATCTTACCTTTTGCAGTAAGATGGATGTACCTGAAGAGCATTATGCTAAGTAAAATAAGTCCGACTTCCGGCCAAGATGGAGGCGTAGGCAGACACACTGTGCCTCTTCTCACAACCAAAATTAAGGACAACAAAGATTTAGAAACAAGAAAACAACCAGAACTCAGAAAAGCGAACTGTTTGGAAGTCGAACAACGACTCATCCAGACCAGTAAGAGAGGCGGAGTCGCAGCAGGAAAAAGCAGAGGTGCGGACCGGGCACGCAGGCAGCAGCGGCTGGCAGCCCCCAGGTGCAAAGGCAGCGACTAGCAGAACCCAGGCACGGGGTGGCAACTGTGCAGACCCAGTGAGGCCGCACAAGGCAGCTGGCTGACCAGGTGGTCCCACATTCACG